>JAQJVL010000157.1:1524242-1829242 GCA_035578905.1 Stictocephala bisonia | reverse complement strand
GCCCCACACAATGTGTTGTGGACATGAGTAATTTCGATGAGACGTGAGCCCCACACAATGTGTTGTGGACATGAGTAATGTCGATGAGTCGTGAGCCCTACACAATGTGTTGTGGACATGAGTAATGTCGATGAGACGTGAGACCCACACAATGTGATGTGGACATGAGTAATGTCGATGAGACGTGAGCCCCACACAATGTGTTGTAGACATGAGTAATGTCGATGAGACGTGATCCCTACACAATGTGTTGTGGAAACGAGTAATGTTGATGAGACGTGAGTCCTACACAATGTGTTGTGGACATGAGTAATTTCGTTGAGACGTGTGCCCTACACAATGTGTTGTGGACATGAGTAATGTCGATAAGACATGAGCCCTACACAATGTATTTGCTTATGCATGCATTATAAATATGACCCCAGTAATCTGGTTGCTAATTGAGAACTCTTGTCATCAGTGAGTAGAGGCCAGGGAAGATTTTTATAGTTTAACACAGGATCCGAGCCACGTGATGTCTGCTAATGTTTTTGCTGTGTAGGCACTCTCAAGACGAGGTCTACCCAGCCAACTAGACCCACTCAAACGTATTCAATTATGTCCATTATTATGGTGATGCCCTTTGAGAGGAGTCAACGTGAAAACATACTTTCGTTTCTTTTTCTTTGTAACTAAAGGAGAGACCGATCTCCTTTTTAACCTTACTCTGCCCATTCCTATTGATCTGTGCGAGGAACTCTTTTAGGCAGAGTAAGGGGCCGAACCAGAACAGTAGAAGGTGAATAATAATAAGTAATATTATATTACTGATAAATCTTCCAGTCTAGGCCGGATTCGAACCGGCGCTAACTCTAATCCAAGCTAAAAGTCCTGACGCCGCTCGGCCACCGGTTCGCCCAAATTGTTTAAACTCGTCACCGCTGTCAACCAAAAACATCTGAAGGAAAATAAATAAATTACAGCACTTCACTGCTGTGAGAGATTTACAGCCCAGTTTAATTTTTAAGGCCATCAGACCGAAGTGTCAACTTAAAAAAAATGGTAATAATGAAACGTTTCTCACCTAGAACAGCCCTAAGATGACTTATTAATTATGTAATCGTTCTAAAAATAAAAACTTTAAGTGCTTCCTTGTTTACGAGCAATTACTTGATTGCGTCAAGGTCGGCTTCACTTACCTATGTGAGTCAGCTGGGCTGCATTCTGAATCGTTACAAAGCAAAATGTTAATTAATAAAGAATTATACTACAATCAATCTCATGTAGATATGTGTTATAATAATATGAATTGACCACTGTAACACCTATATAATCGAACAGATCATTGCGACACAGTCAGTCGGAACCAGCGAGCACTAAAGACCTTTAGTGCTCGCTGGTCGGAACTCGGAAGGTTTTATGATACATCCTGTCGAAAGGCTACCAAACCACTGGATACAAAGGTTGGACTCAACATATATACGGTATGAAGTGTACGACATTAATCCGCACTGTGCTTATTTCGTCGTCGACCTTAATTCATCGCTAATACAAAGGGCAACTAAATCTGCTCATTTCTCGTTAAGTGCCACGGCCTTGATCATTTCCTCGTGTAAAACTACAGCAAATTATCTTTTTAAATAAGTACTTACCGTCGACGTAGAAATGATATGCACCCGAGTTTGAAGGTTGTTTTCTAAGGAACCAAGAATCCTACGGAAAATCTAATCACACCATTGTTTTCCTCGTTTAATTATACGTATGGAATATGAATTTTAAATTTAATTACAAGCTTTAATAATTTTTATTCTAGTTGGAACAAAACACTTCCGGAATTTTAACTAGTTTTCTCTGTATTCAAAGTTTGCACCGTTATTACCCAAACACCCTTTAATTTATCGTATTTATATTTTAACTAGTTGAACCCGCCCGCTTCGCCGGTCATAATATTGAGTTTAAATACTTACAACCAAAATATAAGTTAAAATTCCAACAAATTCAAGTACATTAAAAAATTACTTAAAGTAAATCAAACTACATACTTTGTTTTCAATTTAGAACAGCTGATGTTACGAATAATTCACTCAATTATTTTTAATATTTATCAACCGAAAAACTTCAAAAAAGTACAAAAGGACGCCAAGCACATTACAAAATTATTGATAAATAAAAAAAGAAGTGAAATCAAAATGGGATGGCCAAGAATCTTCGGTACTCCGGTGATTCTCAAACAAACGAAACATACAAACAAATCGGAACAAAGTATTGACATGCATGAAAATTTAAATCCTCGGTGGTGGTTTTTTTAACCTCGCTGAACTCAAACACCAAGAATTTTAATTTTCATTTATGTTCATATTTTTTCCAATTTACTTGTATGTACTTCATTGGATTAGGCTACCGAAGGTACTTGACCATCTCATTTTGATTTCATATCTTTTTTTATTTATTAATCAATATTTTTTTTAATGCGCTTGGCATCCTTCTTTTACTTCTTTAAAGTCTTTTGTGTTATTTCACACTTTTGTGGTTTATTCATACATAACTTTTAATGTGTTATGCGTCCTTGTATTAATTTTTCAAATTTTCATGTGGCACAAACCAGAACAAACTAAGTTGAATTGTAATTCTTTTCGGCCTCCTCTATCAAAATACGATTACCTTTTCGGCCTCCTCTATCACAATACGATTACATTTTCGGCCTTTTCTATCACAATACGATTACCTTTTCGGCCTCCTCTATCACAATACGATTACCTTTTCGGCCTCCTCTATCACAATACGATTACCTTTTCGGCCTCCTCTATCACAATACGATTACCTTTTTGGCCTCCTCTATCACAATACGATTACCTTTTCGGCCTCCTCTATCACAATACGATTACCTTTTCGGCCTCCTCCATCCCAATACGATTACCTTTTCGGCCTCCTCTATCACAATACGATTACCTTTTCGGCCTCCTCCATCTCAATACGATTACCTTTTCGGCCTCCTCTATCACAATACGATTACCTTTTCGGCCTCCTCCATCCCAATACGATTAACTTTTCGGCCTCCTCTATCACAATACGATTACCTTTTCGGCCTCCTCCATCCCAATACGATTACCTTTTCGGCCTCCTCTATCACAATACGATTACCTTTTCGGCCTCCTCCATCACAATACGATAACCTTTTCGGCCTCCTCTATCACAATACGATAACCTTTTCGGCCTCCTCTATCACAATACGATAACCTTTTCGGCCTCCTTTATGACAATACGATTACCTTTTCGGCCTCCTCTATCACAATACGATTACCTTTTCGGCCTCCTCTATCACAATACGATTACCTTTTCGGCCTCCTCTATCACAATACGATAACCTTTTTTCTTCAATTAATTCGAATACAATCACCCTGGCATTTTTCCGCTTTAACTACAATCATTTTTCCTTCCATTTGACTTTAGATGCTATTTCGTCAACTTCTTTTTGCACCTGTACACGATTATCTTTTGCCTTCAATTTATTTCGAATGTAATTACCTTGGCATTTTTTTCGCTTAGAATACAAAAATGTTGGATAATTAATATTCCTTTTTTTTTGCTCTCAATAGTTTTGTCCCTTCGGACACTATATTGCCTTTTATTCCCCTCCGGAAGCTATTTCCCTAGCCTTTTATTCCCCTCCGGAAGCTATTTCCCTTGGCTTTTATTCCCCTCCGGATGCTATTTCCCTAGCCACTTGATGTCTTTATGTACGACTAGCCTACAGCCTTTGCACAGGGTTATTCTCTGCGCTTCTTACCCTTCTCACATGGTTCCCTCTAATCATAATCATAATCATTCTTTATTGTCACATAAATAACGTTTACATTTTAGCATTGCTAAAAAACAGGTGACATTGTCAGTATATTTACAAGAGTATAGTTCATATGAAATATGTACTTTTTGTCATACAATAAATAATACTTATGCTATGATATAAATAACAAAATTTTCTTAACCATCACACACCATCACAAAAAGCTCTCAACAAAATACAATAAAAATAGGTTTTTAATCCTTAGTAATACAAATTAGCTTAAAAAAATTCATCTAACCTATAGAAATTTTTTTCCAACAGGAAATTGGAAACTGAACTTTTGAAGGACTTGTCTATTACAAGGCATTTTATGTTTGAAGGCAACTTATTAAATGCTCTTTTCCCCATATTTAATGGTGATCTTTCAGTTAACGACAATCTATGGATAGGATATTGAAGATCATTTTTGAATCGAGTGTTGTATTTGTGATGAAACTGCTGGTCCGATATTAGGTCAAAATTGGTGTGCACTAACATAAGAACTTTATAAATATATAAACTAGGTATTGTCAAAATATTTAAGTCCTTGAAAATTTACTTGCAAGGTGCTCTCCAAGACGAGTTTGTCATGATCCTTAAGAGCCTCTTTTGTATTTTAAATATAATTTCAGATTGACAAGTACAACCCCAAAACTCGATTCCATAAAAAACTACAGGGAAAAAATAGTCATAGTAAATCATCATCTTCGTTTTCAAATCGACTACATCTTTGAGGACCCTCATTTGGAAACAAGACGAATTGTTTTTTTAAAATATTTTCTATTGCAGTATTCCATTTAAAATTAGCATCCAAATCTACTCCCAAAAACTTAACACTTTTTACCAAATTCAAGCACTGCCCTTGAAAATTAATATCTCTGTCAATTTTTAAAATATTTTGTGGAGTGCTAAATTGTAATATTTGTGTTTTACTGCAATTCAATTTCAGACCATTTGCTTCAAACCAATGTGTAAGTTCTATTAAAGATTGATCAATATACATTTCTAGTTCACTATTGCTATTCGCTTTTATAATTGCCGTAGTGTCATCGGCGTACAATATTAAGCTATGAAAATATTAATTGGTAAGTCATTTATGTACAAAATAAATAATAAGGGGCCCAGAATAGATCCTTGAGGCACCCCCACCTGTATTTTTTCCATTCAGACTTTGTTTTGGTGTTATTTTTTACTACTACCGTGCGCTGGTACCTATTTTCTAGATAAGACCTAATCCATTCAACTGCTTTCGATGAAAAATTATAGAAGTAGGTGAGCTCTGCTGCAAGGTGATTGATTGACTCGTAGTAATTGTATCACTTGTAGGTAATTGAGTACCGGTACAGGTCTGATTACTGCTCTCGATCGAATTTCCATCCTGCCAGCCGCTGCTTATTCGTCTTGAGCGATTTAATTTATCCATGAACTCGCACAGCAGATCAGCAACATGTATCTTCCCACGCTTATTTAAGTGGGACCCATGCCTTGTATGCTCGTGGCGAGGAATTATATGTAGATCGAGGAGATACGCATGGGGGGTCTTTCTGCAGATTTGTCTAATTCCTTGATTCACATTTTTAATTGTGATGTTCACAATGCTGTCCTCTCTAAAATCATACCTATAAGGTAGAGTGGCCACGATTACATTTGTACCTCTATGATTGTTGATAAATGTTTCGAGATAATCAGTCATCTGCACTGGCGATAGATCAGAGCGTTTAACGCTATTATTTGCCACATCATTAGATCCTCCAATGACAACAAGACAATCTTTTTTATAGTAAGGTTTCTGAAATCATTTGTTTTAGTAATCGCCTTGAGAGGTGCTCCATTTTGAACGTGACCAAAAACATTTACACCTTTGCCTGTTTTATTATGTATATGTGACGAAATACCCTTTCCATGGCTATCTGCCATTATTATCATCTTAGGCCTTCGGTCACTTTCAGTATCAACACTTGATAAAGGCCTCTGTGGTAAAGTTATATCGTTTGGCCTACTATTTGGTGGACTTGAGAGAAGAGCTTTCTCGTTAGGCTGCTTTGACTTTTTAGCACATCGCAAACTTTCCTTGGGATCATTTAAGTCGTGAGTAGAATCAGATTCGGACTGCATGCTTGACAAAATATTGAAACAATTTTTCGTAATAATAGGGGGTGCTATTGCGCTTGCAATATTCCCATGCATGTAAAAATTTTTATAATTGGCTAGCTCCCTTTCAGCGTCTTGTTTCTCATTTTTCAGAGCACAAATTTCCGCTTCCATTACTTGAAGATTTTTTCAAAATCTGCTTTCCACTCCGAAACTTCATTTTGTAAGCGCACACATTTCATACAATTTTCGTCACTCTTTGGAATTTCTGCATCGAGATGTGTTTGAGTAAATGCGTGGCTTTGAGAGCTCACATTTGTTTGTGTTGCAGCGTCAAGCAAAACATGTTCAGAGCGCAATACTATGTAATTTTTTGCTTTTCCGACTCAAGCTCGAGAATGAGGCTTTGAATCTTCTCAATTAGTCCGCTCTGTCTTGATGTGAGTTCTTGTGCTCTACTCACAAGCTCATCTTTGGAGCTTAAAAATAATTGGTCAGTTCCACAAGAAGCATCTCTAGTCATTTTTTATTGTACAGCTCCGAAATCAAAGGTTCAGTAACAGTTCGTCCCGGTAACATTTCGTCCCGCTGCCAATTTCATAGAAAAAATGAACATTTCGTCCCGCTCAGTTTTACAAATTATTAAGCCAACTAATAAAGTAACATCTCGTCCCGACGAAAGTTTGACAAGGGTTGAGGAACGCAACTCAGGTAAACGAAGGTAACCTAACCTAACCTAACATTATCTAATAAACTGTGTTGTAAATTTTTTTGGATAAAAATGTGCCAATGTATTTTTTTTAACGAGATAAAACCATAAATTAAAAACAAAAAGTGTAAGGCTTGGTGACATTATGAAATAAGGATTGTTCTTTTTACACTAAAGTCAGTATAGCTCAGGGTCTGCAGATATTTAAGTATTTTTAATTACCAACAGCTTTTATTTTCAATCTTTTTTACTATATAAAGACTGCCAACTTAATTGAGGAATTGATAGTGTTTGCCGATTGAGAGGAGGGTGGAAGACAAGCACAAGTATAAAACGTATGAGGGTCCTACAAACAGTTTTTGTAGACCTGTCAAACATACAATAGCATATGTGCCGGGACGAGATGTTACTAGTAGACAGGTAGCAGGTAGTTCACACTAGCCCCACGCCCGTGGAATCGGGACGAGATGTTACCGGGACGAAATGTTACGACACCAAATCAAAGGCGTTGAAGGGGTTGAGGGGGGCAGGAGGGCGGGGGTTGAATGGCGGGAATGCGAAGTGGCCGGCGAGGGAGTGCGAGTCTGACCGCCATACTGAATAGTGCGGAAGGTTACGGGATGAGCACCAGTGTGCTTATCGTCATGTGATAATATATTAGCGCGAGCTTCATCGGTCTTTACAGACGCTCGGCACGTCTTTGCCAAACATCACCAGGTTACATCACTGTTTTTATTTGTGTAGGCTTCCCTATATTTAAAGTTCCCAAGCAATAAACAAGGCTTGCCCTTTTGTAGTTTGTTCAATTGACAGTGCCATCACCGACTTATTCGAACTTGAATGACAAATCAAACAGAAACGGTCAGGTCGATACACATGCGATGGGATCTAGTCAGATCGTGATACCTTTGCCACCTGGCAGATTTATTATGCACTAATTGAGGTCAAGGCTAAACGCAGTATATTTTTAAACAGCCTTGTTGACCTCGTGTCTTTGCAACGGTTTCCAATTCTAACCTGAAAATTTTCTACACATTAAATGTTAATTTACTTTGTTAAAATGCATTACATGAAACTTTTTACTTTGTTAGCCCGATCTAAATACAGAACCGATAACAAACACAACATGTAAATTAGTCATAGCTAACCATAACCCGTAATAAAAGATCAAAAATATACGAAGGCAACACTCACTAATAAGCCTGTTTGGGGCCTTCCCCCACTCTAAACCATTACGTCAATATAAAGCTCAACCTGCTGCCATTCTTCTAGACAACAAAGTTGTATGGTCTAGAAAACCCTATAAGTCTACTTTAGGGGAATTTCAACACAGTTATTGTGAATTTCCCAAATAGATTTTACACTTAATTGTATAAAGAACACATATATAGAAAACGTGTAATTAATTAATTATAAAGTAATTATTGCATCAATAGGATAAAATATCAAACATACAATGGAAACATGTTTATTTATTTACAATACAGTGGTTATTAATTTACTAAAATCAACCCAATGTTATCATCCTTAAGGCCTCTCACACCAAAGTAGCCGAAATATTAATGCGTTTTCGGGCGTAATACCTCGGCTACGTCTTTCGTGCTCCGTTCACACCGAAAGCTACGTCAAAGACGATGCACGCAATAATTTAGGATACTACGCAGGCGCGGGAATGAACAACATAATAAGATCGACTTTTGCGCGTGGGCCTGTTGTAATACGTGAGCGACGCGTAGCTAGCCGAGGTATTTCCCCAATACTTCAGCGACGTCGCAAACGCATTAATATTCGGTGTAGCCCAGTCAATAAAGGCAAAAAATATCTTTTATCGCAACTAATTAGGGAAAAACTGAATTTTTGCAAGGTAAACAATAAAAATTGACATAAGACCCCCCACTCCTCTTGCTTTCCTCCCTACCCCCTCCCCAACCATGCAAGAGCAGTACTCTTGTTGAATGCTTACAGCTTAAAAACTAATAAAGTTACAGACGTGATTATTTTATTATTTACTCCTAACAATATGGTAAACAAATTATGTAATTTACACTTTTTATGTAGAAAGCTTAGTTTTACCGTAATACCTATATACACACAAAAAACTGTCACTGCTAAATAAAAAAACGAACTTAGATCAATTATACCTTTTTATCCTTACTTAACGGGAAGGAGTGTAACCAACAAAACTTATAGATAATTTAATTAGCTTTAAAATGATGGGTTTAATAAAGTTACTTCTATGACATGGTGCCTTTATAGAGAGCGATGAAACATTAACGGAAACCGCACAGCCGCCCTAGGCAGTCAGCGAATCCGCGACACAGGAGCGCCTCTTACCTGGCTGAGAGGTTGTCATAAATCATTTTCGCTAGGGGTGCGACTCAGGAGCGCCTCCCCATCCCTTTCCGGAGGTGCTCCTGTGTCGCACCTAAAACTACCTGTCCTCGGCACTCTACCTGCGTCCTACCTGCTATCGAGCTCAGCTCGCGGGGCCTCCTGAATGCCTACCAATCTAATATCACAACAGCTACTATGATACTGACTTTGTTAGGTGCACTGCATATTTTGTAGGAGTAAGTGTAACATTGGTTCTTAAACGGTTATACTAAAAGACCAATCAAAACTATTAATGTTTTCGGATGTGGACCACGTCACGTTTACTACATCAACTCCCGAAGACTAAGAAAATGATGTATTTATAGTCATCTTTTTAAAAAAATTATAAACTTGATACTATTTAGTTTTATGTAAAAGGAACACGTAGACACTCTTCCTTTGCTCATGACGCCCCTTTAACCCATGAGTATTAATTATGAAATATTAACCATAGTTTATACAAATTCGTAAAAGCCAAGCAGTGGTTTTTAAAAATTTTTATAATTTTATTACTTGGCAAGTTGTTTCAAAGAAATTGAGGAGTTGCAAAAAAAGTCAATAACTACAAATAGGCTTGTAAATAAAGAATAAGTATTTCTTAGTTTTAATACGTAATAATTTGTATAACATTCTAAAATAATAAAATCAAATGAAATAAATTAGTTTCCAAAATATAATGATATAACTGTTATAACATATGGTGTAACTTATTTAAAAATTAAAATTGAGCTTTACATTTGAAAGAAGATAAATAACTAGTTTATCAGTTTTATCTAATTAAATCAAGAATTTATTGTGCAGGTGTAAAAATGTTCTGAGACTGGAAGACAATATAAGATATTTTATAATTTAATTTGATTTTGATGCTATTCATATTGAATTATCACTCGCTAATAAACGTCTTTTGATAATTTACGCTATCTAATTTCTATCTATTCAATTATTTAATGGCTATTTTTCAAATGATTACAGTATTGACGATTCAACCTGCTTAGCCTTGATTTAATAGAAAGGACTATGAAAAATAGTTACTTAGGAATACGTCAAACGCTAACCAATCCACGATTTTACGTCTTATACATTACACATTTTCTATGACTTAGAAGCGTGTCAATGAATCGAACTATAACAACTTATTTTAACATAGCTTATATTTATTTACAATTTCAATACATAAAGGCTTTTTTATTTCTAAAGTAATTTGAAGTGTAAAATTTGCTAACAAACCCGGGAATCGAACCCGGATCATATGTAAATACTGTAACATGTATGCTTATTTTAATAAAAATACATATCGCCTACTGTTAGATTGCTCTCAAGTTGAACACAATCTCACCATAGATATCAAGAGCCTTTAGTTTTTGAACCCTTGTCAAACCCTTGTCACAGTGGAGCGCCTCAAGGGCAGGCGCTCCACTGTCGCAGTTGTGGTATTTCTTGGGTGACAGTTTTATTAGTTTTTGCCAGGCGCTCCACTGTCGCTCTCCCGCAGTCAGCAGTCCCGTTGCCGTTGACACTCGCCGCTCCTGACACACAGCAGTCCCGCTGCCGTTGACGCTCGCCGCTCCTGGCAGTCAGCAGTCCCGCTGCCGTCGACACTCGCCGCTCCTGGCAGTCGGCAGTTCCGCTGCCGTCGACTCTCGCCACTCCTGGCAGTCAGCAGTCCCGCTGCCGTCGACACTCGCCGCTCCTGGCAGTCGGCAGTCCCGCTACCGTCGACTCTCGCCGCTCCTGGCAGTCAGCAGTCCCGCTGCCGTCGACACTCGCCGCTCCTGGCAGTCGGCAGTCCCGCTGCCGTCGACACTCGCCGCTCCTGGCAGTCAGCAATCATACTGCCGTCGACACTCGCTGCTGAGAGACAAGGCTGTATCACAGAATATAGACAGATATTCTGTGACTTTATGTACTCATATCCGTAAACTTAAACTATTTAGTTGGGATTTAGTAGCAATATTTAGTAATAATTTCTACATCAACTTTCCATAAGAAAATAAATTTTGAGTACACTTGCACCACTGATAAATAATAACATTTCAATGTGTAGGCTCTGTTCTTTTGTAACATATTAGTCTTTTAATAAAATAAGAGCAAGATAGTATTTTTATACATCAAAACTAGCACAGAATTTAAGTTTAGTATTTTTTATCCCTTCTCATTTCCAGCACAACGAATTATATTAATGTTTATTGATTTATTAGTAGTTTGCAAAGGCTCATGTGCCAACATGTCATCGGTTTGGTTCGAAATATTGTTATAGTGCATTCCACTGCAGTGCCTACACATAGAAGTGCAATTAAACCCGGCTTTAAGACAGCTACAGTTAGTAGCACACAATATTTTACAGTTGCATCACATTAATAGGATGCCCTTGGAAGCAGGAAGATTCGTCATGGGATTAGGTAGCGGCAAACAAAATCAATTACATCCATAAACCTAGACTTAACTTAAGAGGCCCAATCATCACTCCCATCATCACAAGCATTAAGGAGCATTTGCTTTATTTTAAAAGTTGAAACATCCTTAATTTTGGTTCGGTATTTATATGGAAGTTTAGCGTCAAAAACTGCATGTTCACCACATAATAAACAATCATGCCTGAAGTCAAATGTGTTGTCTGAGAAAGTGCTGCGATGTACAAGGTTCATGCCTGAAGTCAAATGAGTTGTCTGAGAAAGTGCTGCGATGTACAAGGTTCATGCCTGAAGTCAAATGAGTTGTCTGAGAAAGTGCTGCGATGTAGAAGGTTCATGCCTGAAGTCAAGTGTGTTGTCTGAGAAAGTGCTGCGATGTACAAGGTTCATGCCTGAAGTCAAATGAGTTGTCTGAGAAAGTGCTGCGATGTAGAAGGTTCATGCCTGAAGTCAAGTGTGTTGTCTGAGAAAGTGCTGCGATGTACAAGGTTCATGACTGAAGTCAAGTGTGTTGTCTGGGAAAGTGCTGCGATGTAGAAGGTTCATGCCTGAAGTCAAGTGTGTTGTCTGAGTGCTGTGTTGTAGAAGGTTCTGAATTTTGCGCTTTTAATGCTGCTAATAACTAGGTCGGCATTATAGAATTTACTTTTATTACATCGACATTAGCATGTAATTTATGTATTTCGTCTTTTCTCTCAATACTGTATTTGATTAAAGTGTTTATACCTTAGCGACAGTTACCCCATCATCTTTGACTTCCTGATTACATAAACACATATATCGTTCAAATCAGGCATTATGAATTATTGAAGACTATAAGTGTTCATAACTGTAAAGTGTTTAAATTTGGACTTAACACTTTTTTATCAGTTTTAAGATGTTCCTTACATATTGGTCACTGTATATCGTTCAAAAATCCGTGACAATAACACAAATATTAGAATATCAATACACCAGACACAATACAAACATATATCTGTACAAACAATAAAACTTTAAAACGAGACACAAACTCCGAACGAACTGAAAATAAAAGGATTAAACGTAAACTAAACAGACACGCCCCATTAATCTGTAGTCATTGGTAACAGTAGGCCTGTAAAAAAAGGCCTATGCCCTTTTAGACAGTGGATCGTCACTGACCTGTTCCCAGTGGGCGACATCAAATATAAACTAAGGTTCTTAGCTATTTACCCTACATACAGCGTTTAATTGGTAGCCTATATTCTTTTTGTATCTGTTTTTATTTGTCATAGTAAACGTTTTAAGTAACTAAGATTATTATTTTAGGCTAATTAAGAAATTCAGTATTCCAAACATCAATAATGTCAATTTTTTATCAAGTCTGACAAAAAAATCTCTGATATTATCAATGATACCTAAATTTTTCTATGTGTAGGCTACCTTTTTTAAAATACAACTCACAACAGATTTGTATCAACAGTAGTTTATAGTCTGATTGGACTTTATCATCTAATAAATGTTAGAACAACAAGTAATTTGACTAGTGCAAGATTGTATGTTCAACGTTCAGTATACTATAAATTTTAAATATTGTTCAATATTTTATATTTAGATTTTTTATTAAATATATAGTAGCATATAAACAGATAGTTGAAGTCAAACATTTATTATATGGGCTTTGGAGACTGTATTGGTTACACTGTTGGCACAGAACTCGAGCACTATAGTAATTGTCGCAACTCGAGCACGCCCATCAAGAATACTACCTACAAAAGTCAATCTTTCACATGAACTTCATTCAGTCTTTTTTTAGGATTGAAAAAACGTGTCATCAATTATTTACTATTTTCTTCATGATTATATTTACTTCTCATTGAAATAAGGTTTAAGTAGGCCTAGTTCAAATTAAACACTAATTAACTAATTACCACGAGATAAACGAACTATACAGGCTAAAGTTTTTTAGGCTAATTTATAAATGCTTTATATTTTCATATAGGTTATGCCACTTTTTAACAGCCATATGTTGGTTGGAGAAATATACTCGTTTAGTTAGTTTTGCTGGACGCAACCTTGAGGAATCGTTGCATGTAAATTCCGAACGGTATTTCCTTTTTTTTTTCTAAGCAAGTGGATGTTTGATATATAGCAACATGGCACCTGGGAACGAAATGTGAAGGTGACTGGAACAAGAGATACGTTTACTGGTTACTGAACGTTGCATTATATTACATAAGAACTTTTGGTCACTGTCCTTGGACTCAAGCAACGTGAAACTGATTCTTCATGGACTTGTTAGATAGATTACGGTAACATTAGTTTATGAACTTATGAAGGCTGATATGGTAGTAAAACAATGGTAATGACTAAATTATACAGCATCGTAACTAAAATAAACGTGATTGAATTTTTACTGGTTCCATGACTTGAGTAGGGCTCGTTGGGGTGTCACCACAATATAAAACACACATTAGCGACACTCCAATTTAAAAAATGTGCTACAAGCATGGCACTAGCTATATAGCACTAGTGCGTATTTCTGCTTTGGATTTACATCCACAGCTGTTATTAGTAAATGTCAAATAATCTGTCATGGCCCTTTTTCTATTGATATATTCTATGTATTTGGAAGACACAATAAAAAAAAAAACAGTATTGGGGTGTGTTGTATGCTCTTGCCATTAGGATCGCAAATGTCGCACTAGTTCCACACATGGATGTATACTACTCTATAATATGAAGCGGGCGAAACGGAGCGGAGAACGGCCTCAGGGGTAAGAGCGCAGTCCGGTGGACAAAGGCATCGCGCGGCTCTGTCTTACATGGCATTCATACAGATTTCCCTTCCTTTTTCATGATAGTTTTCATCTGTCAATTCTAAATTGATTGATAATTTATGAGTCGACGTAATAGTTAACGAATATGCCTTCGTATTCTATAGTTATGGTGGGATAAGGAACAATTTTGATTTAAGTGGGGTTAAATCAAAGTATTCTTAAAACCATTCACAGCACACCTCAGTCGTGTTATTGAGAGCAAAGGTAAAATAGAGTAAACAGAAATGTTAAGCCGTCTAAAATTTTTTCTATATTTGTTTAGTATTATTTATTTGTTTGTTTATTTTTGTGACACAGTTGTAATAAAACGTTTATTTATTTTTTATGCTGTAATTAGTAGGCCTAAAGGTATATTTTAAGTGTATATATCTAAGTTTGATTTTATGTTATGTATTTTTATTTATTTGTATGGTGTTCTTGAAAAAAAAATATAATATGATAAAAAATTTGAAATGTATAATAACAATTCTTTTGTATCCTATCTAGTTAACATTTCACACGAATTATGTTCATTACCGTATTATTTTATACGGTTATAAACATTTTCAGTACTTAAAAGTTAACAACACATTTTCAGTACTTAGCCTGCAAATTTAAATTATATAATATGTATATAATAATTCAACAAGTGAGAAACGATTGTAAAGTTACTCTTAAATGTCTTGCTAACTTTCATTTTTCTACATAGGGGCCTACAAAATAACTACGTTCTATACTAACATTTTCATTTATAAACTAATCGTTTTAACGATCATGATCTAATGGAATAATATATGCCTATCACATTTTATTATTTTAGTTTGTTGATTTATATTCACTTTCCACTAACACAACTCAGGTTTTATTAACGCATATAACAGCTGTTTAAGTTTATAATGTTTAAGGTGGCATAAGCATTCCTTCTTTGAAGAGTTCTATTGAAATATCTAATTGACGAGAAGTTGACACACGAATAGTGTAGTGGAGTCCCCTAATTTAACATTTATTTTAACGAAGTTGAACTGTTACTGTCAAATATGTTTATCCCATAGCACAGCACGAGTAAATAACTAGTTGTTTATAAACTTAACATCAAGCTAAATTGTATTAAATTTGTATTACAATTATTTACATTACAAAGTATGTATTTTAAGAATGTAGTTAGTAATGTGATTTTTTTTGTGAGTTACAAGAAATTCCTAGAGTTAATAGCGTTTCCAAAAAATATAAACTCTTTATTCAAATATATGTGTTTCTAATCATGTTAGTTTTACATTTTTCCTAATAGCTTACAAAGGAAGAGATGAAATAATAGTCCCTTAGTGAAAAAATATATATTGACATTATTTTATTTTATAATTAAAAATTATATTAAATAGATCGGTTTTCCAGATTTCCAAAAAATCCGGAACTATAATAAATATTGTGGACAAATTCTACAAAAAGTAAAGATTTTAATGTTCTTTGAGCATTTGAACAGACTTTACTGTTCTTTTAGTACAAGTATTATATTTAAAATTATGTAACAGTTTAAGAAGGTTTTATGTTGTGACAATCAATAAAATAACTGTATGTTTTTTATGCAATTCCTTTTCTGGGCCTCTATAAATAATTGTTTATGGGTCATAAAATTGCACACTTAATACTGACGTAGCTATATTGACAATTAGCAAAAGAGTTTCAACTTTAATGATGAAACAGTTCCAGCATTACATTGAAGACAAGTCAGTTGGACAGCGCTGGGCCCCATACTGTGGTGAGGGTAGGGCCCGCTTCCACAGAACGGAGTGCGCGATCCAGTTAAAGCAGTACAGTTTTCGCCACATTTAGATGCACAGGTTCAGGTATACTGGAGAGGCCTACTTCTCTGTTGTCGAAACATTGACATTGACAGTCGGTCCTCCCGCATTCCTACGGTCATTACCTTGCTTTCCTTAGATTCTTAGAAATAGCTCCCTCCAATACAAATACTATAAATAAACCATTGATCACAAATAAATAATAAAGTAATAATTCAACCTTCTTACTAAATGAAGACTAATATCACAAAACTTGAATCGCAATTTTACGACGTACCATTGACTGGACTAGCAGCTCCTTTGTCTTTTGCATAGCGCACCATAGAGAGAATGCTGCCTGTTGCCCTTTTGTCATATGTACTCCACGCCCTGCCAGTTTCGTTTACGATGAATCACTACTATCACTTCATGTTCTACACTCTGTTTACTTCCCTCAACACTCACTAGATCGTGCCACGGTCGCCACATAGCCATCTCAGGTGCTTCCATAGAGATCACGAATGAACTGAAGAGATATGAACTGAGTTAGCATGTGTGTCCAAACACATAAGACTTTATAATGTGGTCCTTCACACAAAAACAATTATTATTTAACGTTGTTCTGAAGACAAAGAAGTGATCTTTAATACAGTGCAAGAATAATTAAAAACAGATTAATATTACTTTTTAAACAACTATAAATTCTTGACACTTCTTAAAACAGTGATTTGAAAAAATATAGTAAGCAAGAAAACTTTTTATCTTCTGAGTCGCGAAGTTTCGTCAGTGGCCAATTTGTAGAGAATCGTACAAGATACAACTTTTGTTTCAAACATTTTTCTGTATGGTGTTTCGTATTTGAATAAAAAGCAAAATTTTACAGCGGGAAGTAATGCACATTTCCGCCAGGCCAGTCGGCCATGTAGTGAGATGGGTTGCCAATACGGAAAATTTGTGTGTATTTTAGATTAAATGTGATATTTTAAAATGAAATTAATAGTTCTGCTGCTATTAAAATATCGTGTTTAAAGCATCAGCTGTTCATTACCTTTTTAAGTACAACTAATGAAACATATGCAAACCAATGGAGCTAATAACAGAGTTTACATTAAAATTATGATTATTAAGTTATTTTTAACGGATTTTAACGATCTTGGTCTTACAAGATTTGTAATTAAAAACTCTAATTTTATTTATTCTTTTAAGTTTTTTATAAACTTACCTGTTTTTATGAAAGTTGACTTTGAAACATTTATGCCAAATTTGAACACAATCCAACAATCCACAATTAAAATTAAAATGTAAAATAAAAATAAAAAAACAAACAAACAAATTGGAGGCTAACGGAAAAACTATACATTTTTGAACACATGTTTAATGGACATTTTTTGCTTAAAATGGTGTATACTATCACCCCTTAAAATCCTTAACAGGTTTTTATTTACACCCTGTATAAAGATATATATATATTATATATTAGATAAGCTCAATAGTAAGATATTAAGTTTGTTAATGGGCTACAATGAACATCACAATAACGTTAACAGTTGTATAATGCTTAAACGTTTTAATATTACGATATACAATCTGATATGAAATGTAAGCTGACTATGCAGCGTGTTCAGGAACAAGGAGTTGGCGTGTCCCGAGTTGGTCACGACCTTGGCTGTTGAAGGTTCGTTGGAGTCGCGCGTATGACACTCCGTCAATTTTTACTGCCACTTTCCCCCATTCACGTACAGTGGTATTGACCCACCCACCCACCCATTCACGTACAGTGGTATTGACCCACCCGCCCACCCATACACGTACAGTGGTATTGACCCACCCTCCCACCCATACACGTACAGTGGTATTAAATTGGTGGTTGAGCAAAAATACTATGCACCAATTCTTTGTGCAGTTGTGCTCTTGTAGTATTGATATATGGCATCTCCGAAATGGCATTCAAACAAGTCGCGAGACTGTTTGGTTTTGCTGTCGGACTGAACACAACACAAGGTGCAAAGGAACTAATGTAACTTTGTAGAAATAGAAAAAAATATTACCCTACCAAATCGGTGTTGAGCGATCATCACCCGCCACTATTCGATTCCAAAAAGAGCAGAGACCTCCCACAGATTTGTCGCGGGATGCGCTGCATAAATCACCCATTTGATTCAAGCGCGACACTTAGAACGTGCGTTTTAAAAAACTGGTATCATAAATGCTTCAATTTGATTCTATAGAACTAGGGACGCGTCGCGTCTGTCGTGCAAAGCAGAACGAGCTATACAAAACCAGCACACATTGCAACTAGCTCAGGCATATTAGCGGCCTAGTCCCTAAAAATTGCTCGAAAGCTGGATATCGTTTTAAACCCTTTTGGGGGTGCTGAATAACGGGTATCTGAGTTTGCGTCGGTTTCTAGGTTGTGCTTCAGATTTGAGAGCCTAAAATCCACGAACTGTTTGCTCTGTTTTCAGTATTTCACTTAAATTTCTAATAATACGCATCCTATAGAAAATATGACTATTTTCTTTTTTGAATAACATTAAATTTTGCGTCTAATGAATTTTAAAATATTGAAATCAGTTCAGCCATTCAGGCGCAATTGCCCGTCAAAAATGGGTGATTTTTACAAACTTAGCTTAAAAGTTGACAACCCTCATTTTCTAACGCCTGTAGGCTGAAAAGGACTGCATCGATTGAAAAATGTTATAGTTTTAGACTTATAGGATATGTGATTGTAAATTAGATGGTTTTTCAAATTTAAAATTCACTCATTCCAATGCTGAGATATGAATTATTAACCGAAAGAGCCTGCAGCGCCAAACTTCCGCTAAGGCAGTCCAACGCAGGAAACTTCGCCTGAACTCAAAACTTCTCACTCTTTTACATTTGTTCAAGTAGCAGTAAATTTAGACAACTCATATAACAATTTAAACTTAAGAAATCATTATATAAAGCTCTGATTACGAGGTAACCATTAGTCAATTATGACTCGCCAGACGGTCACAGAAAAATAGAACAGGGAAGAGAAAATGAGAGAGTTGCTCATTATATCAAAATATTTACAACTAATAAAGGAAAGTGATTACAATTTACAGTAACAGAGAGTTATAATAACTAAATAATTTACATGGGCCAGACAATATTTGTAATAATTATCTTGTGGAAGCTGTCCTCTTCTGTTGGCCTGTCCCTCGTCTCAGTAGATCCTGTAGGCAGAAACAGAGTGTATACACTATACTGATGATAAGGAATTACTTTACTGCAACGTTTTCGGCAGTCATCACAAAGTACTTGTGTAGTACAAGTACTTTGTGATGACTGCCGAAAACGTTGCAGTAAAGTAATTCCTTAGCATTGCAATTAAGCTTTTCTTGTTGTTTTAATTGGCAAGGAATCGTTCTTTGGCATCGTTCATCGACTCATCAAATATTGCAGAAAGAGATGACGAGGTTCCAGCTCTACGGGCTCGTTCAGCTGACTTAGTGCTTTTTCGAAAGTCTCAGGGTTCCTATCGAAGAAAATACAACAGTTTGATCCAAAATTACTTTACTGGTTTTTACAGTACTTTACTGGTACTGGTACTGATACTGGTACTTTACAGTTTGATCCAAAATTAATTATATTTGATGAGTCGATGAACGATGCCAAAGAACGATTCCTTGCCAATTAAAACAACAAGAAAAGCTTAATTGCAATGCTTGTAGATAAGTCCATAGGTGCAGGCATTCAAGTTAGACAGGCCGTTGAGGATGCAGATACCACAGTTGTTGCTACTGCGGTAGAAAGATCCAGGCATGATGGGAGGACATAGATTTATTCGTTTAGTTGACAGACGAGTCCTTTTCGACAGGCCGTTAGAAAATGAGGGTTTGTACAAATCACCCATTTTTGACGGGCGTTTGCGCCTGAATGGCTGAACCGATTTCAATGGGTGAAGTGAATAAAAACCAAGTAAAAGCTCGAAGTATTTTCTCACGAGTAAAGTAAAAGCTTGTCAACCAAGTGAATAAAACGGTCAATTAAAATTCATTAGATGCAAAATTTAATGCTATTAAAAAGTATGCGAACTTTTAGAATTTTAAGTAAAATACTGAAAAAAGAGCAAACATTTCGGGGTTTTTAGGCTCTCAAATCTGAAGCACAACCTAGAAACTGTCGCAAACTCAGATACCCGTTATTTAGCACCCCCAAAAGGGTTTAAAACGATTTCCAGCTCTCGACCAATTTTTAGAGGCTAGACCTCTTTTTTTTGCGCTAATATTCCTAGGCCATACATTGCTAATTAGATCGTTTTAGAAAGATAAGGCGAGTCATCTGTACCAATATACAGGGTGAGTTTTAAGTCAGTTACCCCTTAACTTGTTTCCACAATTTATAAAATACTAGGGGACATCCCTGCACGCTTCACGTGCCAACCCCGTCGCTCACTGTGCTCGATACACCTCGGCCTTCGGTCTCGGCATGAAACTATTCAATACGAAAATAGTAGATTAACTATATAACGTAAAATCACAATATTAAATTCAGTTACAGTATCTCACTCACACTAATTGCTTTGCCACCTATTTAACCTATTTCAAGCATGTTAATTTATTTTTTTTTTTTTTAACAGCTGAAGATTAAAAAATTGAAGAAAAAAATTGAAGATTAAACTCATAGTAAATATCCTTGTGCTTGATTGAACACACAATTTTTAAAGTACGTTAAATCCTTTTAATTAAACCTTACTCTACATATTCTCCATAGAGTATTTATCTGTGCGGGGAACTTGTCCAGACAGAGAAAGTGGAGAAACAGTACAGTACAAAGTGAACATTGCTGATAAAAACTTTCAGTCAAGGCCAGGTGATTGTAATGAAACAATTTTTATTCTCCAAGATTTGTAAACCTTGTTTAGTTAAATTATGAATCTTATTTAATCCTATTTTTCCATGAAAAGTAACATGTTGGACCCTTACAAGATGCTGGTTCAGTGGCAGTATTGTTATATTTTGCTTTCTATTTAATCATTATGATTTAAGTCATTGCTTTAAAAAATAGCAAAATAAAATTTAATATATCATATACAACAACAAAAGTGTCAATATATCATTTTACAAAGAAATCATCAAATGAACACATTTTAATAAAAAGAAAATTAAAAATGCATCAATAGTATAATGTCAACATTCAAAATAGACATGTTTATTTACTTACAAACCAACTATGAACAGCTTTTATTAATTTACTAAAATCAACCCAATGTTATTCTTATGGAACAATCGTTTATGGGTGATTCTATCCTTTAGGAGTACTTTATCAAGATGAAAATACTTTAGTTTCCCTATTTAAGACCTAAAGAAACCGTTTATAAAATTTCATCTCTCTAACTGGGGACATTTGGGAAGTTGGAGAATTAGTGATGAGTGAGTCAGTCAGTCAGTGAGGACTTTGCCTTTTATAAATAAAGATTTGCTTTTTGAATATGTCGTTAAATTAATACTAACCCTGACTACGTTTATAGTTTTCAATGTTATTAGGTATCACTTGGGGTCCAATATCTAGGATTCGACTTCAAAATTTTAAATAGGAACGTGGTCATGTGATGCGTTGTTTAACGCCGTTATTTTAAACTGAAAATGATAGGACAATAAGAATTTTAAAAGGATCTGTCGTCCTTTAATTATTATTTATTTCGTTATTTTATATAGTTGTTGATTATCGCCTACGTGTTTTCCTAATTAAAACTGATTTGTCATTGTTAAAAAAAAAAACACAATAAAAACAGAAATCTGGTTTTGCTCTACATATTTTTATTCATTGTATCTACGTATCCCTAGAAGATCTTAGTCAAAAACTACAATAACCTGATTTTGGATGGGGCGTTTGTGCAGTATTCTTATGGTTTTTGGTTTCCATTATTTGATGACTAACTTTTGTTCTGAGGCATGTTCACTTTTGACAATATCTACCCATTTATATTTCGGATGGTTGTTCCTTTTTATTTGGCTGGGAGGGTGGGGTTGCAGCGTTAAAACTACGTTCATAATCACAGTGTACTAGATCGTACTTTTATTATACTCAAAGGCAACACATTTAAAAGGGGTTTTGGCTGATGATTAATTATCATAAATAACACTTTATAAGGAAAAATTACCTCAGTTTGTAAAAGACTTATTCTTACACATTAGCCCAAATCTTGCTTAATAAAACATATTAACAGTATCTTAATAAACATTAAGTATATTAATTATTAGACCATTCTCCTTACAGGAAAACGATAATCAGTGTTTACTTGTCATTCTTTCTGCTTTTTCAATTATAATCAAATTCAAACAGCGAATGCCTTTTTCCGTTCTTCTAACTGTTTTGGTCTTATTTGTTGTGATTTTGATTTGGTCTGGTATTGAATTCCATTCATAAATTTGCTTTTGGGTTTATCTCTGTACAATTTTTCAGATATAAACCCAAAACTTTTTGTATTTTAAAATATTTTCAATTTCTGTGATCCATATTGTTGGGTTTTTTTAGTTTTGTTAGTAGTTTTGTTATATTTCCTGTAAGGCTGTTATCTGTATTTCAAGGACACTCGTGATCTCTGAAAAGTATATTACAGCAGAAAATTCTTACGTGGCCTTATTGTATTGTTACTTATAACGTCAGATTGGACAACCGAGGCAGACCTTCCGGAACTGCTAACGTTTTCTCCTGTTTTGACGAACCAGGCTCATTACCTCATATCCGTATTTTATGCGGACAGTTTGTATTTTGTGGCGTGTGGTCACCCTCTTATGGCCACTTTTGCGATTGCCTGAGGTACGTCTGTTTTGTCAGCCACATACACTTCGGATGACTAGTCCTTTTTCCCTATATCGAATTCCAGTTTTTTTGAACACATTTTCCTGCTTTAGTGATTTTCTATTTTATTGCTGCTGTGAACGTTTTATTCTTTGGTAAATACATTCAATTAACTAGACTATTGGTTTGGTAAACATTTATACAGTATCTTGTTATCTCAAGGATAAACTAAGTGATTATTACTACAGGTTATTAAAGGTTTACTGTACTTGTAGTCTGAGTTGTATTAATTTTTTTTAAATTTTATTATTTTTATTATGAGAGGGTCATTACAAACCCTAAAATGGTCATTATTCATTATTAAGACGCCGATCGTCAATATATGGACGAATATAAGCGGCGAACCAGTGTGATGAGTGTAGATGAACGAGTGTAGTCATTGCTATTAACTAAGGTCGACTGTTCCTCAGAAATAGCTATTTATTAATAGCACAACAGCCAGGGAAATGAAGGGACCTACAGCTTAACGTGGAATCCGAACCACTTAGTGTTTGTCTGATTTTCAGCTATCTGACTGACACTCAGCTCTCTTCCCTATACAACATCCGAATAATGACTACCATCCAACATAGACACCCCAGACTTCTTTAATATTGTCCACGTCGATGACAACCATCGAGTGGATTGATTAAAATTAATTAATTGGTATAATTAATATAGTTAAATAATACTTTTACGTGTTATGTTTTATGGAATCCCCCCTACAGATGTGCGTACTTTGGATTAGGTAACCCCAGTCTGACAAAGCTTATTTTGTTATGTGACACTTGTAACATCTGAAAGGTATACATTGTCGTATGTATCTTATTACTTCTTGATGAATCAGACTTAGTTTTAATTATTTTGCAAACAACGACACTTTGATATTCAATATCTACCATATTGTGCAAGGCATCGTTGTGGTCTGTCAGTGTGGTGAATAAAGAAGTTTCCAAAGCCACAGACATTCAATCTCTTTTAACTAGGTTGCAATGGATACTTGAACGAGTGTGAATTTCTATCTTTTATTCAAACACAGGTAAATATATTCTCTTTCTGGTTCCTATGTTTAGTAAACATT
Organism: Stictocephala bisonia; assembly: GCA_035578905.1. NCBI lineage: Eukaryota > Metazoa > Arthropoda > Insecta > Hemiptera > Membracidae > Stictocephala > Stictocephala bisonia. Next base: position 1,805,407 of record JAQJVL010000157.1, on the reverse strand, counting down.
ATTGTTAACCCTGGATTCACACATCTATGAAACGTAAATTATTTTCATGTCCACAGAAGAATGTAATGTACATTTACAGTTCATACATTCATGTCCTAACGTTCAAGTCTTGATACAGGTATCTTGTTTTGATAAAAAAAGACTGTTATTTATGTACAGTAATTAATTGTAATGGTATATTACATTCAACTACGCAATTTGAAGGTTTTTATATTGAAAATAAACACATTCTCAACCCTGAAATAAACCCATACGCCAAGAAAATGATATATTATCATAGATATGCTGATGACATTTTATGTCTATTCAAGGGAAACAAAAGACAAGTAGATATATTAGAAATCTTTCTGAACAAAATTCACCCCATCTTAAAATTTACAACAGAAATAGAAAAATCTAACAGCATAAACTTTCTTGACCTTCCCATAACTAAAAAAGATAATAAACACCAATTCAAAATTTACCGCAAACCAATATCAACAAATCAAATAATTCACAATACATACAATCATCCAACTTCACACAAATTAGCAGCCTTCCACAGTATGACTCATAGACTACTGAATACACCTCTTACAGAAGAAGATTACCAAGAAGAAATCAACATTGTCAAACAAATTTCTGTCGATAATGGATATCAGCCAAATTTAATAAGTAAATTAATTAATAAACATAACAAAACACTCTTAATTCTAAAACTAACAAAAATAACTACATTCAAATGATCTATCATGGAGATATTAACAAATCTTTACATAACATATTTTCCAAACAAGAATATAAAATGACATATAGAACAAAGAACAGTATCAAAAATGTAATACAACATAATTATTCTCCTAAAAATAATGAAAACAAATACAATAATTCAGGAAAATATAAAAAAATTAAATGTTCAACTTTTCCTAAATATTATATTGACCAAACAGGAAGAAGTTCTAGTAAAATATTCAAGGAACATATACCAAAAAACAAACTTCAAAATTTATCAACATTTGCTGAACATTTAATTCAAGAAATCCATAATATTTCATCAATTGAAGAAAATTTTGAAATTATCCATTTTGGACCTAAAAGTAAAAACTAGATGCTATTGAAAAATTTTACATGTACAAAAACACAAAAGAAAACCCATCATTGTTACTCAACGATCAAATAAAATTTCACTCAAATATTATGTTTAATTCTATCATGAAGATGCAAAATTATAAAGTTTAACAAGATCTAGAACTTATCCATCTACATTTTTATTTAAATTGTTATAGTACAGTTAAAAATTTTATCCTACAGTTAAATATTTTTATAAACTCATTTCATTCTGTACAACTGAAGATGGTCTTTCGAGACAGAAATCGATATTGATTATTAAAAACATCACAAAAGATTGCTAAGTGTTGTTCTTTATATATTATATAATATTAAGCAATCTAATGGCTACAAATGTCAAAAAATATAACAGAAGCATAGACCTCTAGGTATAATCATAGACGTTCTATTCTACATGTGGTATAATAGAAGGTCTATGATAAAACGTGAGGTATTGGTATTCAATCTTCTACTTGTTGGCAACACTGTTTTCTATATTTTGATCGATCGATTATTGTGAAGGAATGGATGATACTCAAGATCATGTAATGCCAACAATATAATTGTACTGTTTTCAGTAATTTCCAACGTAAATAATTTTGGAGATATTTATTTATTTATCGGGCTTTATTACCGGCGAGATTATGGATTTTACTGCTATGCATGATATGTGAAAGTAATCACAACAAAGAAAAGTTGAAAGCAACTGCTATATCTTATCAATGTTATCATTTTGATAGTCTAATCAGACTAGGCCAAGTAGTAAATATTGACCCAACCAACTTAATTTGAAACCTTTCCTCTGGCCAGTTTGGCAAAAAATAGGCTGTGATAGGCTATGTTCCTCAGTTTGTAAATCATATAAAAGATCAATAAAAGGTCTGTACTGCAATTTAGTAAGTATTAACCTCTAGTCTTAAAAATAAACATCTTTTCTTGTATTGGTATTTATGCAGTTAAAAAAAAGTGTTTTCACTATAAGATAATAAACTAGTTTTTACATTTTTCGGTAAAAAATTAGTTTTCTGCGGATGAAATCAACCTCCACAAGAGATATAAACTCATATTTCACCACTTTTTCAAGGAGAAATCATATTCTCAGAGGTGGCAACAAAGTGCATAATAACCCTTGTACTTAAATGCACTAGGCCTATCTAGATGTTTTGCTAATTTTGACAGTTTTATCACCCTTGGGTAAAATGAGGTCTGTATATTCTAGGAACATAGTTTTCATTCCCCTCAAAACTCATTTTCTTCATAAATAAAAATTAAAATATCTAATTGCAAATTTTTTTTTTTAAGGCCTAGGGCCTATATTGTCATTATCGTTTGTGATCTGTCCATAATTTCATATATATATATATATATATATATATATATATATATATATATTTTATGGTGAACGTGCACTTGACAAAGTGTTTGGGAGATTGTAGGCGATAGGCTGTATGCTCGGTCCTCTTAATACCGACATGGCGTCCGCTTGGTGGTTGCTATCGGCGTGAACACTACTAGATAAGTCTGGAGTGTCCATGTTGGGTGGTAATCATTGTGCTGATGTTGTGTGGGGGAGATAACTGAGTATCAGGCTTGTCAATTAGCTGAAAATCAGACCAGCACTACTTGGTTCGGATTCCACGTAAAGCTGTAGGTCCCTTAGTTGCCCTGGCTGTTGGGCTATTAATAAATTGCCCTTTCTGAGGAACAGTTGAACTCAGTAACCAGACTACACTCATAAAACCATTCATATTTGCCTTAAAATACGCACAACGTTGTGTCGGCGTCTCATATATAAGAATAACTTATTTGATCTATGACAATTGTTTCTTGAGATATCACGAAAAAAATACTTGTAGAAAATCGCCTAGGCTATAGAATGATGAAATTAAAAGCAATGGTAGCCCTACTACAATAAATCAAATTTGGGTAGTTATACACTCTTGCCACCTTTGAAAATACGATTTCTGGATGAAGAATTGGTGATGAGTTTATTATATCTCGACAGGAGATTCATTTCAACTGTGGAAAACTCCTTTTAACCCCTTTTAAGTTTTTTAACCCCTTTAGTGCAATAGCGTCTACATAGTAGATGCTGTATTACTGTCTAAAAGTGCGAGCGTCTACATATTAGGCGTTACATATTTTATGTATATACTATAAGTTAGTCTTGTTTATTTTACTGGCCGCTATCGATGTCATTTTATTCCAAAGGTAAGAATATTCTAACAGTATTAGAAAATCTATGTATGGCCATTTGGAACGTTGCTGAAAATTGATTTTTATATTCTTTTTGCGTGAAGGAAGATTGAGGTTATGTTCTTCTGTTTGTTTTGTGAAGTTTGTGAGTGGTTTTTGTTGTTCAGTTCTATAATGTTTTATACAACAGAAATACATTATACATATAAATAGTTTGTTTATAAAACGTTAATTTTGAACTGTTGTGTTCCGATTTATAATAAATTTATTTTAGCCTAGCTAATAAAAACTTTGCCACAAACGATTCCTTGCTATGCAATGTTACTGATGAACAGCTGATGCTTCAAAACCAAAATTCCTCATTTACTGTAATAATTTGTTATTTAATAATGGTTTTATAGAAATAAACAGTGAAATTCTTTTTCTGTGTTTATTTCAGTAAAACAACTGAAATAAACATAGTATAATTATAATAATATGTTTATTATTATTATTATAAAACTATGATTGAATAGTTCAATTCAAATGAACAATGTTAATTGTTTGTTCAAAACATATGTTTCAAATGTCAAGTTTATAAAAATGAACTGAAAATATATGAACATTTTTCTTCACTACAGTGGAATAGGTAAAACAAAATATTCAAGCAATCTTATTTTATTCATAATTACAAAAAAATAAATAAATGCAAATTTTAAAAAATTTATGTTTTTATAAATGGAAAATACTTTTTATGTATTTTCTTGTTGTAGGGCTGTTCTCTGTTTATTTTGTTACAATACAAGACAAAACGTATGAAGATATGACAACAAATAATGAATCTATGAACGTTTTACCAAAACTCTACAATTTCTCACAAAACTGGTTTGCACTTGGGTAATAAATAAATAAAATGTTACTGTCAACAAACATGGGCAATAGACAATGTCAACTTACATCACATCATAAATATAAAGACATTTAAATATTTAAATAACAATCAATTTTAAACACTAACAAATACACCAGTTTAAAAGTATAAAATTACATTAACATCTACATACACAAAAATATCTAAAATCAAAATTTTTGTATAAATAATGATAATATATTTTAATTAAAAAAATTACAATACAAAAGCAAAACTCTAGTTATATAGTAGAAGCTATATTGTGCATCATTGAAACAAATAAATAATGATCACTAATTTAACCCTCCAGGTGCTGGGTTGAACTTTCTTAAGTGCTAGGCGTTTTTCATCATGTTTGCAACTGTATATAAAATATTTTTTTAAATACTGTAAACCTAATGAAAATGGTACATATTACATATCATTATTTTCAGAAAAAACCATAGAATAAGAAAATATACTTATACAGGACTTATCTTTTCATGGTAAACTATTGCTGGATGTTATTCTTTACAAAGAAGAAAATATTTTTTCAATTTTTTAAATTTGAGTTCATGTATCAGTTCACAAAAGACATAAAATGAAAATCCAAGATAGACATATTGTAGAAAACTTAATAATAAACACAAAAATATATACATGTTATAGGTTATCTTCTTAGACACATTCAGTTAGAGTAAAAAATGGAAAATTGTCCTATGTAAAAAATCACTAATACATGACAAGTTACACATTTCATTGTAACATGTAGTGTTATTTCACTTTTACAACTCAAAATGTTTTCAGCTCACAAAATATAACAATGACAATCAATAAAAAACTAAAATAATTAATTAAAAAAATATATATTATTTACAAAAATTTACATTCTGGAGCAATGACAAGATGATTTACTGAGAGTCAACTTCACTCTCAATGTCTGATTGTTCATTTAGTTCGTCTAACACATTTATTATTGCACTAGACCTACTTAATTCACTCATTTTTTAAGATAAAATAGAATAAAACACAAAATAAAACAATAATAATAGATTACAATAACAAACTTACAATGTAAACAAACACCAAGCGGCAATACACTGAGCATCTGATTTGTGTGTGTTGAAAACAAAACATACGCTTCTAAACAATTGTTGTATATCGGCTGTTTTGATGCAGACGTATTCCATAGAGTATAATATGTTCCACGTTTCTTCTACTTCAATACTATATAACACACTTTGTAATATTCAGTCGTTTAAAGCCGCTAGTGCGTTTTAAATAGATCGCGTACCTAACATCGCGCTACGCGATGTCAGCACTACAGCGGCGAGCGCTGACATCGCGCTACGCGATGTCAGCACCTGGAGGGTTAACACGTTGACTGCCATGAGGGCCACCGGTGGCCCACACAACAATTTTAGCTCACGCCATGAGGGCCACCGGTGGCCCTCACTAGATTTCAGCCTGGCGCCACAGCTGTTTCTACGGTAAAGTTCAATATTCATTGTTCCGAGTTCTGTGTTCCATGCAACCGGAAATGACCCTCCGAGTACAGAAATAGCCGACATATGGTCTTTTGCCGCCATTTTGTGAAGTTATTGATGAGGTACACCGATGGCCCTCATGGCGTGGGGGCAAAACTTTACATATGCCATATGATATTATGTTTCAGCTGTTTTGTTGTGATTTTTATATTTTCTTGTCGCGCACTGATCAGCTTTTGAGGTTAGGTGTTTAGTAAGTGACATTAATTCTTTTTGTGACAGAAACTAGTCTGTCTAAATGTCGTAAAAACTAGTTCAAATATATAAAAACGTATTTAGGGTTGCTTTATTTAAAAACCAGAGAACTGTTTTCTATCACATTTTATGAGCTTTCAGAATATATCATTAAAAATTACGTAATACTAAAAATAGCGCTACAGTTTGTGTTTGATTTATAAAAGACGCGGGGGCCACCGGTGGCCCACATGGCGCACAGCGGCACGTATGACGTGGGCTACCGGTGGCCCTCATGGCGTCAGGCGGACATACAGTTTTACTACGGCGGCCTCAGAATGACACAATAAATTATTTACGCTGTCAGTCAACGTGTTAAGAAACTCTCAAACATTTCAATAAATTATGTTGAAATGTTTGAGAGAGTGTATGGGTGGGAGAGCCCACTCTCCCACCCATACACTTACGGTGGCAATTACAGTGGCCCATACCACTGTACGTGTATGTGTGGGCAGGTGGGTTGTATCAAACTAAATACGATATCAAAATTGAGCAGTTCCATTTAACATTTTTGCTTGGGAGATCGTTTTCGTCAACACCAGCACATTTAAAATGGTTCCAACAATCACAATGATCTCATAAAATACCATTTCTTACTACTCTATTAATATTCACTCACTGAGCAGACTTAATATTCAATAAAGATAAATTTTTTGTGAGAGGTTACTCAACAAAAATTTGTAATTTGCGTTAAATTTGGGTGCCTGCTGGCTGTCACTCTGGCGGGAATATAGGTGAATTCGGTTTTTGTGATTAATAGTTGTATATAATGATCGCATAATGGCCGTTGGTAATGCTTTACTATTACTTAGTCGACTTCAAATCTTTTCATATTTTTATATGATGATGTGGTAGTCCTCACCTAGTTAGAAAAATGAAATGGGATCAATGATGCCATATTTATGGCTAACTTATCTATACAAGACATCTGTCATAAATTGATAAATGTAAAGTGTATAGGTTTGGGTCCCTTATCAATGAAGTTTTATTCAAAAGATGGAGTTAACATTATTTAGGCCATTTATTTAATTGTGCTTAGATCATTAATTTGATTACATTCTGTGCTTTAAGCAACTTGGAATATTGTAGCAATAGAGCAATATTTACTGTGTATTATTTAAGATGTTGATTGGGGCTGTCTAATACTATTTAGTATCCTTAGGAGCTGAAGTATGAAAATAATTGAAAAAAAGTTTTCAATTACCATGTTGACATGGTTTTATATCCATGTAAGCATCCAAGACACAGTTTAAAGTTGATTTTATATGTATATGAGACATCCTAAATGTATGATGTGGGTCATCAGCTCTTCTGTACCACTCTATACTATGAAGCGGCACCATGGCCCATGGGTGGATCAGGCGCTGTCTGTGCATCACTGCATGACCCGCTGGCGGGACATCCGTACTTAATGTGTTAAGATGTCTCTCATGATAGCCCCTTAAAATATACAATATTCTGCTCACGCAATACAATATCATTTGTATGCCAACTACTAGTTGTTGCGACCACACTTCCTACCTCGTTATCTGCATAAATATATCTATCCAGCCAATATTTCCTGTTCAGAGGAACCACAAACTTCACAGAATGTACTTATTTACTGTCGGTGCAGAAATGATGTGCACCGAAGTGTAAAGGTTGTTTCCTAAAAACTAAGAAGCCTATGAACATTCCAATCATACAGTTGTTTTCCTTGTTTGATTGTATGTTATCACATATGAATTTCAAAAACTTATTATAAGTTCTAATAATTCTTACCTTAGTTGGAGCAAAAAAATACCAGAATTTTAACTAGATTTCACTCTACATCAAATTTACACTGTATTACTCAAAAACCCGTTAATATAGCGCCTTTATTAAATACATGTGTGATAGGAATGTTTTCTGTAAGTTACATTTTAGAATTTTATTTTTTCAAGAAAAAAGTAATCAATTACCTGAAACATTATTTTCTTGGCTCAAGAGGTCGTAAAATTGATTATTTGGTCTTGTTGTAATTCTTATTACATGTATAGGTACGATACTTTAATTTCATATGTGTAATTAAATTTAGTTATTTAAAATTTATTCAGATTTTATTACATCACATCCAATTTACATAAGCAAATATATGATATGTCAATATTTTTAATACTATAACTAATAATAATGACTGACTTAAACAATTACTACATTAATAAATTATATAAAATCAATCAATCAAAATAAATTTTATTCATAAATATATATACAAAGTGTACATTTGAATAGTGTCAATAATATTCTACTACAGAATACCTTTCTTAAACTAAAAAAAAAAAAACTATATACTTTTATATAGGAAAAACTCATATTTAATTTATTCTACCAAGTAATTTTTCAGTTTTTTTTTTTTAAACTTTGATAATGATTTCTCATTTTTTATATCTCTAGGCAGGGCTTTAAAAAAACTTTGCTCCTGCAATACTTATATACACAGTACAATTAAGTAGAACAGGTTAGGATACTTATTTAAAAGGATGAGCTTAAATAAAGGTTTGGTCGTAAAACAATTCTTTAACAGAATATTATGCTTTTTTAATAGTGAACTTTTCAAAGTACTTTTAAGCCTTTTTATGGACTGCAAGTTCTTAATATTGGTAGGAAGTTTATTTAACACTTTTAAACCCATATAAAAAGGACCATTTTCCAAAAGTGTCAGTCTGTGCAGCGGATACTGTAGTAACTCGTCATCCTCGTATTGTAGTGATGTGCATGTTGCGGGAGATCCTGGCCATCCATGTCTACTTTTAAAAACAGCAAGTTTTGTTTTATCTACATTAAATTTGAGACCATTTATTGTATATCAATAAGATAATTCTTCCATAGTAAGCCTCTCTTGGAGTTGGTTCTCATCCTTGGCTTGAACCACCACATTGGTATCATCAGCAAAAAGAGTAATTCTAGATTCTGGAACATTTATTTTTTATGTCATTAGTATACCAAATAAATAGAATCGGGAAAAATGACGATCCTTGTGGAATTCCACATTTTACTTCTAGCCAAGAAGAATCATACATACTTTCACTTCGTCTCATAACTACTCTTTGCTTTCTGTTTTCGAGAAATTATTTAACCCATTGTAGAGCTGATCCTTCAATTCTGTACTTTTGCAATTTATTATAAGCAGGTAATGATTTATACAATCAAAGGCCTTAGACAGGTCACAGAAGAGCACAGCATTCTCCAACGAACCATCCAAAGTCTGAAGCACAGTGTTAATAATAATATCAACTGCAGTGGTCGTCGACTTCCCTTTCCTATATTCATATTGATTTGACTTAAGGATGGGGTTTTGTTCTGAATATGTGCAGAACTGGTTAAGAAAACATTTCTCATATATTTGAGAGAACACAGAGAGATTAACAATAGGTATAAAGTTTCATATTTCAGTAATTCCCCTGGTCTTTGGTACTGGAATAACATTCGAGTACTTCAGTTTGTCTGGGAATACTCCTGTTTGCAGGGACAAATTAATCAAATATGTCAATGGTTTTTTTAATAATTTTGCAGGCATGCTTTATCACAGATATTGATATTTCATCCCCGCCTGTAGCATATGAGTTTTTTTAAGCTTTTTATTATTTGTTCTATTTCACAATATGTAGCTCAGGCAGAATGGCTGGTTTCCCACATACTCTACTTGGTCTACAGCCTCATCGTAAACAGTTGTATTATTTAGTTCTTCAGATGTGGATGTAAAGTAGGCGTTCAGCTTTTTAACTATGTCTAAGGAACTCTTAATTTTAATTTGGTCATCTGAAATTTCAGTAATGAGATCTTATGTTTTAGCTGTTCTGAGCTACCTTTTAATAACTTTCCATGTAGCTTTTATTTTGTTTTGGCATTTCTGTATAAACTTATAAAACCTTGCTAAACCTCTGTATAAGCCATTCTCTTTGCCCTTGATATAACCTTTCTTAATATATTCTTATAGGTTTTAAAATAATTTATTACATTTTCGTCTCTACGAATTTTACACTCTTTACTTAGTTCCCTTTTTCTCTCGCATGATATGCAAGTACCTTTAGTGAGCCATTTTTTCCCTAAGTAATTTGATTTTCTCATCCTGCTTTTTCAAGGGAAAATTTCTTCAAAAATTCCTTTAAAAACGTCCATAAAATAATCAAAGCCTGCATTTACATTTTCATACTTATATAACTCACTCCAGGACTCTTTCAACAGGCTTTTGCCGAACAACTCCAATGTTCTGTCATTCACCGCTCGAGTGATACATCTTAAAGATCTAACAGTTTTTTCATTGGCAAATCAAAGCTTAATATCAGATCACAATGATCAGAAATACCTGCTTCATAAACTAACAATTTTGGATGCCTTACCAAGAAGCTTGTTACTCTGTTTTCTATTGCTCAGGCCGAGTTTTGTGTTACTGTAGTCAGTTCTTTAACATGATATTTTAAATGAAAAGAATCCATTAAATCTTAAAGCCTAGTCCTCTTATAAATATTTTTCAGTACATCTATATTAAAATCACCGCAGATTAATACTTTAAGACTCCGTAATTTGTTTTTTATGTGTTCTAAGAGTTCTTCAAACTTTACCAGAAACATATTTGTGTCGTTACCTTACAGATGATAGATGGATAGGATAAATATAAAAGTATCTCATTATAACATTTAATCTCAACTTCACAAAATTCAAATATTCCCTCCATAACAAAATTATTCAAATTCGTCCTAATTTTAAACTGCAAATTACTTTTTACTAAAATGCAACATCCCCCCTCTTAGTCAGGTTTCTCTACAATAACAAGCAGCTAATTTGTAACCAGGTATACTATTTAGTATATTGCAATTATCTTTAGCAAGCCAATGCTCTGAGAGATACACAATATTAGGATATTTTGTTTCGACTATCAATAACTCAAGCTCAGCTAATGTTAGATTTACATATCCTGCAATATTTAAGTTAAAAACACAAAAGAAATTTTTGTTTATATTAATGCCTTGATTTATTTTAAGCCTAAAAAACTATTATTTCACTATACTTATTAACTATATTTTCAGGTGATTTGTTATTTGATATCTGGCGGATTTGGGAGTTCTGTTTCTTCAATGGAACTTTAAGGTGTACTGGTTGAGGTGATTGGAGAGGTTGAGGGTAGAGGCGGAAGTTCTCAACAATCATTGATTGCATGAGCGATGACAAGTGTTGCTGCAGAGTGTCCTGCGAGGGCAGTAGAGATACACTGGAGCTGAGGAGACCGTTGTCGTCATTATGCCAGCTGCTGTATTCAGTTGTTTGATTTACAGCTTAACGGGGTACAAGGTTTTGGGAGTCCCGTAATAGTTCCAAAGATGGAGTAGAATGTCTCATTTCAATAAATTTCTTGCCTTTTTATTGCCTCAGGCCATCAGGTGTTCTCCAGGAACAGGTAGCATCAGGAATTTGAGGAGAAATTGGCTCAGGTTGGTCAGGATAGGTCTCGATAAGGGACGTGTCATGAACACTGGATATAGATTGTCACATCTGCACAGGAACAGTCAACACAGCCGCCGCCACCGAAGTAACACTTCTCTCGCCATCTCGGAAATCTGGTTGATTAGGAACCTCCAGGTGTGTTGTTTTGATTGCATGCTCCATGCTGACAGTCTTCTTTGTAAACTCGATGAATTTATCCACCAACAATTTTTTACCTTGCCTATTGTAGTGCAGACCATGCCTTGTGAGATGCAACCCATGAAAACATCGTTGATGTCTGCAAACCTCAAGTTCAGTTGACCATTGCAGTTTTCTACCATATTATGTACAAGCTTATTTACGTAACATATACTATCATTCAGTGAAGGGGTATTGTAGCGGTAGGGTATACTGTTAATTAAGATGTTTGTTTTCTGCTTTAGTGAGAGAAGGCAGCTGATCCCTTAAGTAACAGTCAACTGAGCTGGTTCATGGTAGCGGGAATCATTTGTTCCGGCTGGCAAAATTATTACATAATTCTCAGAAAAATAGCTGATAACACGGTATCCGTATATATTTTATTTTGGCACCAGGTTTTGGGTAAACGCACATATAAAACTCATCCAATCTTTCAAATATTTGCTTAAATCTCGATTTTGGCTGTCTGCTAATAATGTGAGTCTCTTCTTCCTTTTATTTTGGACGGTCCTACTGAGATCCTTCACTGTCCCAGGTCCTGTTGTTGTCGTGCGAGGCGAAGCATCCTTGTGGACCTGAGCATGAACCTGGATTTTCTGGGATGTACACTGTGTAGGAGTATAATTAAATAGTATGGAGAATCTATTATTAACCTTAATATTAAATCGCTTATTTGCCATTTTAGGTTTAGCTGTATTTTTTTATTTATAAACTCAAACCCATTTGTCAATTCTGTTGGTTTTGTTCTGCTATTCAGATCTTAAAGAAAAGCATCATTTTCATGTTTTAAAATGTCTATTATAGCATTTTTATTTCTTCTATAAGTTGAGAATATTTCTTCTATAAGTTTTAGAAGGCTAATTTCTTGTTTGGCGTTCTCTTCATAGCATAAAGACTGTTCAAAATTTGTTTTTCTTTTATTCTTCTCATTTTCCAGTATTGTTTTCCAATTTTTTGTTTTCTTCTGACAACTCAATAAGTGCATTTTTCAAGTGCATTAACCGTAATCGAGGCATCAAGTCTTTTTATTTAAATCAATTTAAAATAACTATAAAATGGCAAATTTAAATTAATTTAATTCAATATATAATCACTGTATTTACTTACAGATAAATAATTAGTTTTACGACCTCTATATAAGCCAAGAAGACAATGTTTCAGGTAATTGATAACACCTTTGTCCTTGAAAAGATAAAATTAATAAAACCTATAGAAAGCATTCTTATCAACCATTTATTAAAATATAAATGAGCTACATGAACAGGTTTTTAAGTAATAACAGTGTAAATTTGACGTACAGTGAAGTTCAGTGAAAAATGTTGGTATTTTTTTGTTTCAACAAAGATAAAAATTATTATAAAATTTTGAAATTCATATGTGATAACGTATAATTAAACGAGAAAAACAATGGTATGATTGGAATTTTCATAGGCTTCTTAGTTTCTTAGGAAAGAACCTTTAAACGCGGGTGCACATAATTTCTGCGCCAACAGTAGAAGTATACTATTTCTAATCTAAAATGTAAGATAGTTTCTTACCAAATTTCCAATGGTCAGAATATATACACAAACAGTTTGATGCAGTTCAGTTAGTAATTTAAAAGTGTTATGAGAATGGATCACTGATGACTAAAAAACAAACTGGAGATCCAGTGGCCAAGTTACAGCACAGATTAAAATTCTGATCTGATTTTAATTATTTGTATATAAAATAAATGCAAATTGTGTGTTAATATTTAATTTTGTTATATACTAAATAGAGGCCTATGCTCTAAGTGTATGTTAGAATAAGTATTTTATAATTGCCCAGCCTGCTAGGATGACCTTCATATTAAATATTATTTTCTAATTAATTATATTTTTTTATGTTCAGGCTCCATAACATAAAACAACAATGCTTACCAAAATATCATCTGGAGTATCACTAGTAGCAGAGGTTTTTGTACTTTTGCTCAAAGTGATACTTGGCGTGCTGGAAGCAATTTATCAGACGGTACTTCCTGCCCAAGAAAAGTCAGTTGCCAATGAAACAGTATTGGTAGGTAAAATTACTGTATTCTGTATATTCTGTATATTCTGTATTCTATATATTCTGTAGTATACATACTTTATGAGATAAGAAGTTAATTTGTTGAATAAAATATTGGATGCAAATAGATGTTGATATCCATAAGTTTGTAAATGTTATATAGTTTTAGATAATAGTACCGGGAGACTGAGCTTCGCTTAGTTGAATTTTGCAAACTGAAGAGGTAGCAGCAATATCTCCCAGAGGATCCTGAGGATCTTTTGTTGTTGCTCTACCTTGTAAGTTATTGATAAAATTTTGTTTTGGAGGTCTTCCTTGTTTACCTTCAGCACCTTTGTGGAACTTGGCCAGCGGCCTCGTGGGGGAGCTCGGCTTTCGGTTTTGCCAAGACGCTCTGCAACATGTCTCTTTGTGGAACTGGGCCTACTGCCCAGCAGGGAAAAGTTCGGCCTGCGGCCTCGCCAGGAAACCCCAGCAGAATAACCATGAGTTTTGGTTTTTGGGGCAGTAAAGCCCATAAACATAGTCTTTTATGAAATATGATGATATATTAGTAATTAAGAGAAAAATACCTCTACCTTGATACCCCACTTGGGTGTATTAGTTTAACATTACCCAATTTTGGGTTTTTGAGCATATCTTGGGGGGGGGGGGGGGGCAGAGCCCTTAAATGTTGCCTTTTCCAAAATGTAATGTTATAATGTGATTTAGGACATAAATACCTATAGTTTGATACTCCACTATCTGCTAGAAGTCGATAATGGTTCTATATTGTTTTTTTCTGCTAGAAGTTGATAACATGGGAAGTCTAGGAGCCTCTGGGATAGGAATCAGAATTTTCCCAGGGTTGGGACCAGTGCCAATGGATTTCGCATGGTGGAAAACTTTCCCTACAAAATTAAAAGTTCTTGAGAAAAAAAAAATGTTGTCCGGCTTTTGATTTAGGTAATATAGTGCCGGGAGACCGAGCTTCACTCAGTTGAATTTTACAAACTGAAAAGGTAGCATCCATATCTTCGAGAGGATCTTGAGGATTGTTTGTTGTTGCTCTACCTTGTAGGTTATTCATAAATTTCAGTTTGGAGGTCTTCCGCGTTTACCTATAGCCCCTTTGTGGAACTTGGCCTGCGGCCTCACCAAGACGCTCTGCTCTGACCCATAGTGGATTTCGGCTTGTCGTCTCGTGAGGAAGATTGGTCTACGGCCTCGCCATTCTTAAGCATTATAACCATGAGTTTTGGTTTTTGGGACAGTGAAGCCCATAAACATAGCCTTTTCTAAAATCTGATGGTATATTAGTAATTTAGAGAAAAATAATTTGATATCCCACTTGGGTGTATTAGTTTAACATTACCCAATTTAGGGTTTTTGAGCATATTTTTTATTTGGGGGAGGGGCAGAGCCCTTAAATGGTTTCTCTTCCAAAATATAATGGCATAATATGATAGAGGAGATAAATAGCTGCAGTTTGATACCCTACTTTCTGCTAGAAGTTGATAATGGTTCCATATTGTTTTTTTTTTCTGCTAGAAGTCGATAACACGGGACGTCTAGGAGCCTTTGGGGCAGAAATAAGAATTTTCGCAAGATTTAGAGAGTGCCTATTGATTTCGAAAACCCACAAATAATTAAAAATCCTTGGGAGCCAAAAAAATTTTGTCCGAACGTGGCTTGTTTTAGATAATAAGATATAGTTATACATAACATACTTATGTATATTACGATTGGTTTGGCATATAACTGCAACAATGCGTGAAAGGCAAATTTTTATTCTATTCTAATAACATTTTTCAACGATCTTACTATTAAATAAAATTCTAATGGTGTCTGTCTGTCCGTCTATGTGTGTTACTCAATCAAGCAAAAACTACTGGACCTGTTCAGTTGAAATTTTACATGGACATTCTTAGGGTCTCTGGTTAACACATAGGCCTATTTTTATTTTGAAATTCCATCAGGGCACCAACCCATGGGCTCTAAGAAGTATTGGCGCAAGCCTTATGGCTATACCAATTTGACAATTATTTATAGTAGTTTCTACAGTAACTAGAAAAGATGGTAGATATCACGACGAGGCTGCATAGTAGACATGTGATGTCACATGTGTAAAATCAGCTGATTTGTTTATTCTATTAAATACTGGTAACTAAATCTATCAATTACATAATAGCATTCACCTTAATAGTAATCAAATTATTCACCACTTAATAGCTGGAATTGTAATTGCAGTATTTTTGTGTTTAATTTGGCCATTTAGCACATGTGACCTCATGGGAGATGCACGTGATACCTACTGTCTTCTTTTCTAGGTACCATGTTCTAAAGTAAATACCGTACCAAACCTAACCACAACACACTTTGGCATTATACAGAAATGCCAGTAGGTACATACCATTCCTAGCCTAGAGTTAACTTATTTCATCATGTTTTGTATTACTGAACACAATAAGCACAATATAAATCAACGTAAACCCTGTACGAAGGACGGGTACTGTCCTAGTTTTTTATAAATATGTTTTTGTGTAAATTTACATGTTTTACATATCATTTTATTCACAAATAATATCAGGGAAGCAGAAACAATATAAATATTGATACGCTATATTGAAGTGTATTCTTTATTACAACCAATATGTTTATTTTGATTTTTAATATAGTAAAATTTGGAGAATTTCCTTTCAAAAATGTATACATTAGGGTGCTAATCATTTTTATAACAATCAAAAAGGTACTAAATCCTTATGTATAATACTTGAAGCTGTTTTTTGTCAACAAAACTCCTCCCTTATTTCTTGACCAATTAAAACGGCTGAGGTGTTAAAAAATTTACCTCTGTTCGTAGTTGTGCAATAAGGTCTTAATTCTTCAATATGTTCACCCTGAAGGTGATGGATTCGTATGGGAAGCCCACAAAGTATATTTTTCAGCTTTTTACCATTTGTTCTATTTTACAATATGTAGCTAAGCTTAGCTCACTCGAAGGTATCCCTGCCTTGCCGGGGCGAGTGGGCTTGCGTGCTCTGACAACCTCGAGAGCTATGCCGGCGGTAGCTTGGCTACTGGTAGGGTCTCCCTTGCCAGACAGGTCTTCGTGAGGTAGGAGCCAGACAAAAAAGGATACCCTGGTCCTCCAGGTTGGGGGTTGGGCGTGGGGCCAACTACCCCACCCCATAAAAGAAAACACCAGTTCAGAAACGCCAAAAATTAGCCTCGGAAAAGGATGGATACACCGGACAAAGACCCAAGCTACGTCACAAGGAGATGACTTTTGGTACGTGAAATTTTAGAACGATGTTAGTTCCAGGCAAGTTAGACATTGTTATGGAAGAAATAGAGAAATATGACATAGATGTCCTCGCTGTCCAAGAAACCAGATAGCCATTTAACGGAAAACTGAATACAAAGAACTACACGTTATATTATAGCGGCAGTGATGAGGGAAATCATTATGCTGAAGTAGGAATAGCTGTAAAAAAGAAGTTACTTGAATCTGTGATAACATTTAACCCTATAAATGAAAGGCTGTTCTATATTAGATTTAAGGGAAAATTTCGAAACATATCTGTGATATCTTACTATGCCCCAACAGAGGAGGCAGACGATAATACCAAAGATGATTTCTATGATACCTTAGAACAAGTTATGTTAAACATTCCGTCCTGTGACTTAAAAATACTGGTGGGGGATGCAAATGCTAAAGTGGGAAATGAAGAAATTTGGAAGAAGTATACAAGTGGTAATAGTTTGCATGATAACAGTAATGATAATGGAATGAGGCTTATTAGCTTTGCAAGTTCCAGGAACATGAAGATAATGTCGACAAAATTTCCCCGACAAGACATTTACAAAAGTACATGGACGTCTCCCAATGGTCAAACGAAAAATCAAATAGACCACATACTGGTTGAAGACAGATATAAAAGTTGCATCACTGATGTGAGAAGTAGGAGAGGTGCAGAGTGCGGAACAGACCATACACTAGTCATAGCCAAAGTTAGACAAAAGTTATGTAAGGATATAAGAGAGAAACAAAGAGCCAAGCCCTTAGTAGATATTAGTAATCTGAAGAACCAACACATAAAAGCAAAGTTTGAATTAGAGCTAAAAAATAGATTTGAAATACTCAACAACATGGAAAAAGAAAATGAGCAAATAGATATTAATGAGCGGTGGAGAAAAATAAAAACTACGGTACAAACGACGATGAAAGAGGTAATAGGAAGAAGGAAAGGATACAATAAGCCATGGTTCAATGAAGAGTGCAGAAATGCAATAGAAGAGAGGAAAAAGGCAAAACAGAAGTGGCTATTGAGTGAAACTCAAGAAAATAAAAACAATTACCAAAGACTAAACCAGTAAGTGAACAGGAGACTAAGAACTGCAAAAAGGAAGTTCTTGAGAGAACAATTGGAAAGAGCAGAAAAAGATAGAACGTGTAACAATGCTAAGGACTTCTATCGGACAGTACGTTTTTTTAAAAAAGGGATTCACTCCAAACAGTTTTGGGATCAAAGATGCTCAAGGAAGAGTAACGTGCAATCAAGGAGAGTGCCTCAAAATATGGAAAGAATATTTTGAGAAACTCCTAAATGGGGAAACAAGCAATGATAGTGCGAATGAAACATATCAAAATGCACAACCATTCATTGAAGAACCGTCATTGGAAGAATTAAAGGAAGCTATAGCGTCAGTGAAGAATGGGAAGGCCCCAGGAGAAGATAGCATACCAATTGAAGCCTTAAAATGTGGAGGGAAGTCATTAAAGGAAGAGATTCATAAGCTCATTCTGAAAATTTGGAATGAAGAAAAATTACCAGATGAATGGAAGGTAGCGCTAATCGTACCAATTCATAAGAAAGGGGACAGACAGAACTGTAGCAACTATAGAGGAATATCTCTCATTAACACTACATATAAAATTTTATCCAAAATCGTGAAGAGAGTAACAGAGTATGGAGAAGAAATGCTGGGTGATCATCAGACAGGATTCAGAAGAGGTAAATCAACCACAGACCAACTGTTCATCTTAAAACAAGTCATCTCAAAGTACTGGGAATTTGACAAAACCACACATATCCTTTTTGTTGACTTCAAAAAAGCGTATGACAGTATAAACCGTAAACATCTATGGAAAACACTTAAATGATATGGAATACCAGAGAAATTAGTGAAGATGGCAGAGATTTGTATGGAAGAATCAAAATGTAAAGTAAAAATAAACAATGAATATTCAGAGACATTTGAAATAAACACTGGCATAAGACAAGGAGATTGGTTATCACCTTTACTGTTCAATCTGGCAATTGAAAACGCACTAAAAAGAACAAAAAGTTTGAATGAGGTCTGTGGATAGATGCAAAGATCAAATTATTGGCTTTTGCAGATGATGTAGCCTTATTAGCCGAAAACGAGGACGGTCTCAAACGTCTGGCTGAGGAGCTCATTACTCAAGCAAAAATAGTAGGCTTAGAAATCAACGAGGAAAAAACCAAATATCTTAAAATAGAACGGAATGCATTAGAAAGAGAGCAGGTTTTAGAAGTGAATCCATATAAATTCAATAGTTGTGAAAAATTCAAATACCTTGGTGTCACTATTGATCAACAAAATAAAGAAGAAACAGAAATTGAAACAAGGTTACTGAACGGAAATAGGTGCTATTGGGCCTTAGGAAAAATGTTGAAAAGCAAAACCTTATCAAGAAGAACCAAAGAACAAATGTACAAGACAATTATAAGGCCAGTAGTCCTATATGGATCTGAAGTATGGACAATGAGCAAGAAAACAGAAAGGCGATTAGTAACCTTTGAAAATAAAGTATTAAGAGCAATATATGGGCCAGTGAAATAAGAAGAACAATGGAGAATAAGGAAAATCAGGAACTTAGAGAATTGTTTAAGGAAGCAGACAGAAGCAGAAGGAAAATCAAGACGACTCAGATGGGCAGGCCATGTAAACAGAAGGGAGGAGGAATCTGTATTGAGAAGAGTAATGGAAGGAAGACCAGCAGGAAGAAGACCTTTGGGTCGACCAATGCTGAGATGGAAAGATCAGGTCCAAAGGGATATGCGGAAAATGGGAGTGGAAGAAGAGATGATGCAAGACAGGAGGAAGTGGAGGCAAATTGTTGGCGAGGCCAAAAACCTTTTACGGTTTGAGTGGCCAACTAAGTAAGTAAGTAAGCTAAGCTTAGACAGAATGGCTGGTTTCCCACATACTCTACTTGGTCTACAGCCTCATCGTAAACAGTTGTATTATTTAGTTCTTCAGATGTGGATGTAAAGTGGGCATATATTAACTTATACATATATCTATACAGCCATAGAGTATACTACATACTCTAAATAGTCTGTAGAGAGATTTAAATGAATCCAAAAGTAACAACTGTTCAAATGTAAATAATGATTTCCAACAAGTTTTAACTGCTGTTAGAATGTAAACAATGGGTTTGTACTCTTGAGATGATAGATCTTTCATAATGTTAAACCAGGGAAGGTTGTAAGAAATTCATATTCGAATGTACTAATGTGCTCTACTGGACTTGAAGGTTTCAAAGGTAATCTAAAGCAGTTATTTTATTTATTTTATATTGGAGAGATAGGACATCAGCAAACTTACCTTAAAAGACAAGTTCACTAACACCAGAGTAGTAGTAACAAACACAAAATAAACACAATTTTACAAATTTTCAACACCACTGCACCTCTGCAATTTTATTAATAAAATAAAAAGATTTATTTATTTTATTAACCTTCAGCTGTTAAACAAAAACAAATGAAATGAACATGTTTTAAATAGGCCAAGTAATATCATTAATTTGGTTTTTATAATAATAGACATTAATGCAAGTAATGTGGGTGAAATACTGTAAATAAATTTAATATTGTGATTTTACGTTATAAAGTTAACCTACAATTATATGTAGTCAAAAGTGACAGGTGAGAGCAGTAAGTGATGGGGTTGGTATGTGAAGCGTGCAGGGGTGTTGACTAGTTTTAACTATTATTAGAGTATATAGTTTTTATTACTTATAAAATATGTGTATTACTGTTGGTTGTCATGTAACTGCAACAATGCCCAAACATCAAATTTTGTTTCCAAAGTACTATAATTCAACAATTTATTTAACCCTTTGCGATCAACATTAAAATATATGGGTTGTCCTCTGCGGACGCGTGGCCTGGCTCACGGCCCACAGCCATTTTTGCGCCAACTCATATTAGTTTCGACTTGTGTTGTCCTCAGCGCACGCGTGGCCCGGCTGACTGGCCACTATAGAATTCCTTCTATGGTCGTATGGCCCGTGTGACTGCCCAATAAATTCGTTCTCCATATAGAAATAATTACATTGTGCTGGTGTAGCCGTAAAGTGCTGACATCAAACGAGAAACTATTGAACTAAATGAAACACCAGCTGTTTTTATTTTACTGCCAATCAAATCACAGGAGAATATAAAATAACGTGTCTTCCACTGCCTATTCACGTAGGCTATTGCAATGAATGTTTGACAGTTGTTTACATCCTTTTTATGCTGTTTTGTGGTTATTTTAAAGTTTAAAACCCAATAATAACCATGAAACGATTGTAACTGCAATAGCCTAATTAATTGTTTATTTTCATTTAATTTGCAATAATATTTTAATTTCATTTTATTGTAGTGTATAATGGTTTCAATAAATGTCCTTTCATAATTTTGTATTTTAATAATTTCTTATTTGTAGTTACACCAACACAACAGTTACTTAAGGATATAAACAATCATCATAATAATTATTTATTTATAAAACGTTGGTAAACTATTTTTATTCACGATAAAGTAATGAGACAAATCCATTGTGAGTGCATAGGTAACAAATATATTTATAGAGAATTTCGTTATTAAATAAATAGCAAGGTAAACTTTTATAATTTTATCGAATACTAATAACTTTCATGTAAATGTTATGTACAAAATATACAGTCAGGATATTAATTATTATAATAAAATAGCAAATTTTAATAGTGACTGCACAAGTTGATTTGCAAACTATCATTTATTTAATTTTTTTAAATAAGTAACCAATGAAAGTAGTATTTTACAATTAAATTGACGTTCATATTTATTAAATGGTCTGTTTAAATGTATAATTTACAATAGTTTTATAAAGTATCGGGTACTAGTTTTTTAAGTTTTAAATATCCGATGTCAATATTGCCGCTTGTAGCAGTAAATAATTCTGAGTTGATGGGAGGTAGCCGCCATGTTAAATACCGAGCTGGTGCTGAGAACGGCACGGCCCGGGAGACGGGCCACGCGAGCGGCGAGGACAACTCACCAATAAATTATTCCGAGCTGTCTGGAATTTGTTGTGGCCCGGCAGCCGGGCCGCACGATCGCAAAGGGTTAATGCTTTTAATGAATGCACATGCATTGCCCATCACTTTACTAAAAATTATCACAAAATATAAAATATATAAAAGAATTGAGCTATCACCTGATGTCCATAATGTTAAAATAAATTAATTAATAGCCGTGCACAACATCATCTGATTTTCGGGTTTTGCCAATTTCAGATCATTAGTTTTCGCCAGATTTTCAGGCGATGCCAGGGCTAGTGTTAAACACTCCTATTACATTTATATTAAAACACAGGAAACTAGGTACAGCCAAAGAAATAACAATTTTAAAATTCCACTGTAGTTTTGGTTAGGTTTTTGTGTCTAAGCAGCATGTGAAAACATAAAAAGTTATTTTGTATTGTTGTATATTTGTGAATTCTAGGATATGGAGTTTGTTGTTAGTTTTTTTTGTGAATGATGATCCTAAATACTTAATTGAGTCATTTTGTATCTAAGTATCAATAATCATGTGTATCCAATTGTTTATCTGTTAGATAAAGTAATATTTATAGTTATATTTGTTTATTTACAGTTATATTGTTGTTATTTAATAAAGTTTATGATTAAAGAAGTTTAAACAAATTAATTTGTTTACTCAATGTTAAGTAAGTTCATTATGATATTTACTTTTAAATATCCTTTTTAAATAGTCAATTATACTATGACTTGTAAATAAGTTCACATAGCTTCTCTCAAATAGCATAAGCTAGAGATAATTAAAAAACTGTTTAGATTAAATAATTGTATTTGCAAATAGTATATATATATATATATATATATATATATATATATATATATATATGTATATGTGTGTGTGTGTGTACAATTTCCTCAATAAATAATATGTCTGAAATGTATAATTTATTCAGACATATTATTATACAATTTAAAATTAAAATTTGGTAAAAATAGAGGAGAACATTAGTATGTACTAAGTTTTGTTATTTATACATAAAAAGTTATTTTATTCTAGA
The DNA here is from genome assembly GCA_035578905.1 of Stictocephala bisonia. Taxonomy (NCBI): domain Eukaryota; kingdom Metazoa; phylum Arthropoda; class Insecta; order Hemiptera; family Membracidae; genus Stictocephala; species Stictocephala bisonia. Next base: position 1,782,454 of record JAQJVL010000157.1, on the reverse strand, counting down.
TAAATGTAATTTTTGAGATTTTAACTTAATTGAAATAATTTTAATAATAAATATATACCGTAATGAATCACTGTTTTTTTTCGTTCTAAGAAATTGTAAGTTACTATACATGTATTTTTTTAATTTATTTATTTTATTTTTAATGGTATATAACAGTAATTTCTCAATTACACTGAGGCAATAAAAATTAAATCTACATAAACAGGAAAACTGCATTTAGTAAGGCATGTAAAAGTTGCTAGAAGAAAAGTGCTCAACTTCAAGGCAGGTAGCAGTTTACAAAGTGTGTAGTGGTCAGTCTTTCATGTGCAAGGAATGCCTCAAAGACATTCACAAATATATGTATTAGTATCATTCTTCAAGCTCTTTCCTTCAAGTTGAGCTTAAAACACTAAATAACATTAAACATCTATAACATTAAAATATATATTAGCTATAAAAATGAAAAATATTATTTTTAAGCCTTCATCTTTACTTGATCATATTTTGACAATTTCACATTTTACATTCTTATTTCAAGTGCTAAGCAATGTCTTAATATTAATAATAAATCCATACTTTCAGGTTTGTAATTTGTTTGATTGTGATTGGTAGATAGTATTTAGAGATTTCCAATGCTTCAAGTTTTTTAAGGAACAAACATAACGTTTCGACATGTTATAAAAAACTGTTGTCTTCAGGTGTTATTTAAAGACCACATTGGGTTCCTCTTCTACAGTCTCATTTTAACAACAATAAAAATCACATACTGTACACTACTTACAGCAAAACCTGCCCCCACACGCAGTGGCGCACTCAGGTAATAGTTATGGGGAGGGCTGACCGGGGGTCCCTGGACCAACCAACGGAAAACTATTTAAAAATTCTGAAGAAAAACCGGTATTTTAAGGCATAACTTTAAGTTTATTTCAGCACTTTGAATGCAAGTTTTGAGTAGATACTATAGGAATGAATGATAAAACCCAGCAGATTAAATAAGATTAGGTTTTATTTCGATAAAATCTTTTTATATCAGCTGTCTTACAAAACAAAATTTAGTCTTCTTTGGGTCTTCATCAGAATGGATAATACACTGTTTGTGTCAACTGGAATTTCCCTGTGGATATTGAGATTGGCTAAGCCATTTAGCCTACTCTCAGACATGTATTTCTTAGGTATGTCTTGATTCTCCGAAGAGTGGAAAAGGAGCGCTCTGCTGTACTGGTCGATACAGGTAGAGTGATGAAAATCTTAAGTAGGATATGGATGTTTGGAAAGATTGTTTTATCACAAATATTCAAGAAATCAATTGCATTGACGTTATGTGCCTTGTTTCGTTGGAGAAAAGCTTGCCAAACTTCCATTTCTGCCATCAATGCGTTTAAGTTGTTGTTTTCCAAATCTTCTTCATAAACTTCAATCAACTTTAAAAACGTCTCTTTCATCTCTTTACTTTCTTCACTATTCTCTGGATAAGCATGAAGCAAGCAGTGAAACCCTTTCAAAATATTCTTGTGCTTTAAGAGACGTTCTTTGATGCAGGAAATAAAACTTTCAATCCAGGGGATGAATACGTTAATTCTATAAAATTGTTCTGTGCTTTTGGCTAAGACATTGCTTCTGTGTGTCTGCCTCCCAACAATCCTTGGAACACTAATTGTAGTTTCACTCAATTCGGCCATTTTTTGTGCCTCTTGAAACAAGACTGAAAACTCTTCATCAACTTTTTCTCTTAGTGACTTCAGACTCTGAAGTACATAGTCAGCATAGTTCAAAGCAGCCCAGAGATCCGCATCACTTGACTGTAGCTTTTGACACAATATCAAAGTGTAGCTGAGTAGCTTTTCAGCTAATACTAGAGCTATAATATACTCTGACTGACATATAGCTGTCAAAAGGACATCAGCACCTGAAAATGTGTCCTTATCATCCCAACACTTGATTTCTTCTAAGGATGAAATGATAGGGTTGTACAGCTCCTTCATGACAAGGACAGCATCATGCCTTTGAACCCATCCGGTTGGGCATAGCTGTTTGAGTTTTTGTTTGTTAGTTTTTGGTGCTAGCGTTTCAATTTTTCCCTGGAGAATATTTTGCCTCTTTGGTGTGTTAAAAAAAGACCATACTTTTTCAGTAGTGCCAAAACAATTTCTGATAGATCTGACCTCTGCAGCATTTGTAATGGCTAAGTTAAGGCTGTGTGATGCACAGTGTACATACACTGCCTTCGGGCAACGTTTCTGCACAACAGCCTGAGCACCTTTGACCTTTCCGCTCATGGCTGATGTGCCATCATATCCTTGTCCTCTCAGATCTTTTATTTCAAGATTGCACTCTTCAAGCCCTTTTAACAGTGTTTCTCCAAGTTCCTCGCCAGTCGTTGACTCTAGAGGCACAAACTGCAAAAACTTCTCATTAATCTTATAACCATCCTTCGTATTATGGGAGATATACCTCACAGACAATGAAAACTGTTCTAGAGTCGACACGTCTGTAGTCTCATCAGCCAACACACTGAAAAAAGTAGCATCCTTAACATCTTTGACTATGTGACTTTTTATTACTTTATTACAAGCATCAGTAATTTGATTTTGGATGTTCCAGCTTATATAAGTGGCATTTTTACCACATGACTTGAAATGGTCTCTTAATTTTTCATCTCCTGCTTCGATACGCATCCGCAATATAGCTCTGAAATTCCCCTCATTATCATCTGGCATTGCATCTAAGTTGAAATCTCCATAGTCTCTGTGGCCTCGAAGAGCTATTCCCTGTTGTCCACAAAAAATTACCGTTTCTATTATGGGTTTAACCTCTCCGCATTTTCTTTCGCCTGTTTGTCTTTTCCTACATCTAAAGATCTGTCTATGGGATTCATCTTCCCTTCCACTACTGTTTTCAAATTGTTGAGATCGATCATAGAATGTTTGTGGTATTGTAAATGAGAATGTGACTCAAATTTTTCAATAGCCTTTTTCCAATTTTGGAATCCTTCTTGGACAAGCTGGCCTGTTTTCTGGGATGATCTCATACCCACTTCAGTTGGAGCAAAGAGTACACAATAAGTGCAGTAAGCTCGGTTTTCTATCTCAGAGTATGACAACCACTTATACTTTTGCAACCAGGAATACAAAAACTTCCTCTCCTGCTTTCCATGAGTTGTCGGTGGAAACTTGTAGTTGGAAGATGGAGCCCACAAGTTTTCCAAAACATGTAACTTCTCTGTGCCTGATAGCCACTTATTTTTGTACAAAGAAATGTCCATTTTACTGGTGCATTCTTTGTTGACATTGTCCGGTGACATTGTGGCTGGTCTACAGAGGCTGAGGTGCCAGATTCATCAAGAGCAGGACTAGCCAATTTCTTCCGATCAGGCTCTCCAATCTAAAAAAAATTGAGAAATGGAAAACTTACAACTTAATTTGTTCTCTCAGTATAACTGGATTACAGACAAAATGAAGTAAATGTATTTACTGAATAATAATGCATTCAAAATTCCGTAACTGTTAACTACTTTAAAACCATTCATAACTATTAAATTTTTGTAGAGTTAACAGTCATTGCTCAATTTCTGTACAGTTCAAATAGTTACACAACTCCTTCAAGTTAGTCCCTGTGTATTTTAATAAAGTACTTACTAATCCACTGACTGTAATAAACTGAGGCCACCGTATGAACTATTTTATTTAAATGTATTAATGTGTTATGATGTTGTTTTTCTATGTTTTCGAGATTAACCCAAATTAATTTAAACAAATTAATATTAATAAACATATCCACCAACATATTACTTTATGTTTGTCACAGTGTAAATTATTCTACACTTTTATTTTAATGTCATGTTTTATTGTCATTTTAGTTTCAGTTTCTGTAATTAATCTCCTCAATAGATAAATAAATAAAATGATTGTCAATGTGATTTACATTTTTAATTTATCTATAGGAAAATTATTCAATTTACTAATTTTTCAACAAAAACTCATCTTATTTGGACATGGCAAGGCGTGCCGGCAGCCGGCTAAATGCTAGTACAGTCATGAGTCATGTCTACAAAATTCTTTACAGTGACCTTTTCTCCTAAACCTAATGGGGGTAGAGACATGTGTGAGTTGTCATTTTTCACGGTTCGAGATCTAGTTGAACTAAAAAATTTTAAGGGGCCGTAAACAAAGAATAAAATCTAACTTCCGGGCGAATAATGGTGAATGATCTGTGTGCCTTCCCGCTCAACACAAGACGAGCTAAGAAGATCATGTAAAGTGAATATAAATATAACAAATAGGCATAGGCCTACTCTTACCTTTGCGCCGCTGGTAACACTCTCATTTTTGCCAAAATAGTCCGTCAAAAGCTGTTTCATCGTGAAACATGAGTTGACACTAAACTCTTGCACTTGTAACCTCTGTCACTAATAAAAACTGTATAAATACTATATAAAACTCTATAAAAACTAATAAATACTTTTCATAACTTTTTAACAAATCACTACGTAATAAATACTTTTCATAACTTTTTAACAAATCACTTAACGCTTACGCTAACGCGAACAAAGAACATGAGCCAAACACTGACAGACAGACACAGACGGCAGACCTCTGAGTTGTAACCGAAGGGAAAGGGGAAAACCGGTATTCTCCGGATTCTCCCACCCACCACCACAAACAAACAAAGCAAGTGCACGCGAGAAACGTTCCTTTGCGGAGTTTAGAATACTGTATAGTGAAATACATTTTATTTATTTTTTAGTGCATTTCTTAGGAATAGGAATGCAGCTATTTATTTCGTAGTTGTACTTGTAGTTAAATGTAACTCCCGCAACAGTATTCAGTATGCGATGTGTCCACTATTGGCGGATTTAAAACAGAATGTAATTTTTTCTTGAGGGGGGGCTACAGCCCCTTTAGCCCCACCCGTGGGTGCGCGCCTGCCCACACGTACACCACACCCAATGAAGCTGAGATGCTGGTGCTCTTAGGTCCGCTTGGAGGGAGCATCTATTAGTCTTGTCCCCTAAAACACTAGCTTGGAGGCTTGCCATGAATGAATATGAAACTAACAAAAACATATTTTGAAAACTTAACAAAATTTACTAAAAAGCAGGATATTTCACACAATAAACCTCTCCTCCCCCCCCCAATCATCTTCTCCAGTCCACCTGACATTGCTTGGAGGGATTTCCCCCTACCACTCACCACGTACCGGCCTGCCACAGGTATTCAGTTCGTCTTTGACATTCATGGTAAGTTCATCTGGTGAGTGTTAGTGGTTCGAGGTAACCAGTCCTCCATCCTGGTGGAGTTGGCACACTGGTTTGATAACTTGAATATTTTTTCTATTTAATAACCTGATGTGTATTGTTGAACATATTCAGAGTTTTTATTTCTGTTGCATTTCATATTGTGTTATGTTGTGTTGTAATCGTGTTATGTACGATAGTTTGTAAGAACATTTGACTTTCTTAACAGTCAACCATTGTTTATAAGCGTACATGTTTTAGTGTTTTCTTTAATTATTGTGGGTTAAGGAAAAAAAACTAGTTGTTAATGTAGGCTAAGGTAGTAAGTAACACCTGAAAACGACAGGAGTTTTTGTACCTGATGAAACGTTGTGTTTGTTCCTTAAAACACTTGAAGCATTGGAAATCTCCAAATAATTTTACCAATCATGAACAATCCAATCTGATAAATAATTTTCAAACAACAATTGCTTGATTGAATTTGTTTTTATTAATACATTATAAAATTTTCCATCATGCCGATCGGTACTACAAAATAGAGCAATTGTAGTTACTTAGAAGAACACTATTTATTTAGTAATCACTCTGTCGTTTGACAACCTTACTCATATGAACAAAGTTCGTTAACTAACCCCTTCAAGTCATGTGTTAACTCTAGCAATGATAGGAAAGGCCTAAGGCCCAGGTTAGCACAAGTGCAGTGAAGTGAAATGAGGAATGATGTTGGTGGTTGAGACAGGAACGAGCACAGTGATTGACAGAATTGATATGTGCTTGTAGGGACCTCTAGTTTTATTACTTAAGAGTATAGCATTGAGTTCAAAATGAATGTTACTGAACATTATGTGATTAAGATTTTTCAATATCGTTCTGTTAAACAGTTTTTACTATAATTTGATTTAAAAATATTTAGGATTTTGTAATAAAAATAGAGTACAATAGATCTGTGTAGCAGATAAAATGCAACAATATAGGTCCTAGTGTTCACAATTCATGGTTACATGACCTTCATTGCAAGTTTTTTCTCAACACATGGCCGAGTAATGGAGCACAAAAATAGTAATAGGCTTGTTACATATAGTAAAATACCTTTATCTTTCTTATGTAGTAATTAGTTTGACTTGTTGTGTAAAGAAGCTGTGAATTATTCATTCCTGATCAGAAAAAGTGCAAGGATAACATGTAGAAAATTGTTTCATATCACGAGCATAAATTATTAAGTGTTGTTCTATATTCCAGATAACCGGGACTGGTCATGGAATAGGCAAAGAACTAGCCTTACAGTTTGCAAGTCTAGGATCCAAAGTAGTTTGTATAGACATCAACAAGGAAAGCAATGATTCAACTGTGAAGGAAATCAAAGACAGAGGTTACAACAAGGTCTACAGTTATCAGTAAGACACTATCTGTTCTCGTTATGTTAAATATTGATGAAGCAAAAATCGTTAAGTAGAATATATTGACAATATATATTCTTTTTTGGGTTCTTTTACTTAATAATAACTATTCTAATTTTAGAATGTTGGGGTGCAATAACATATACAATTCAATCTATGCACTTTTTTAGTTGAGTTTTTTTAACCATTTATGAATTAAATTATGAACTACGTAGTTTGTTGATTTTCAAGGGATTAGCTTCTTTAAAAGAGAGGTGCTTTTGAATGGTTGCAAACTTTGAATTTACCTATGTGCCAGATGATCAATATATGAACACTAAGAAACATTTTCTTTTGTGAGGGTTTTATTTTAGGCTTTTAAATGTTACCAAAATTATTTATTTTTTGTTGCTGACAAAAATCCATATAAAGGGAATAGAAACAGAATGATTTGTTTCAATTCAGTGTTATTTATTTCATTGTTAAATTAGAAACATCAGGTTATTTTAATCGTTATAAACCCTCCTAATGTTCACTGTGTAAACTGAGAATGTAAGACGTGTTTCACTTGTTTTTTTGTAGACTTCTGATTAAAAAATAATAAAGAATGTAATTCTAAAAGGATACATTTACAAAATTATATTTTATTTTATTTGTATTGTTAAAGAAAATATGTTTATGTCAATTTCAAATTCATAACTTGAGACCCATCCCCCACCAAAACTGGAAGTCGTTCCATGCTGGGGGTGGCTGAAAACCAGACAAGCGATAGGATCACGGGCAGCAGTCGGAAGGTTAAATCACAACTCGGTATCTGAGAAAAAAAAAACTATTTATTACAAAAGAAATAAGTTATTTTTGTCAGAAGGCCACAATATCAATAACACTCAAAATAAACAAGAAACACATAAATAAACAATGAAGTACAAAATACACAAATTAGCGAAAGCTACATATACCAAAAATGACATTACAGACCATCTGCAGAATTACTAGAAAGACAATATTTAAGGGAATTTACATTGCAAAATTTAGAAATTTGAACAAAACCAAATAACCGGCAATTTAGCCCACATCCCATGATTCCACTGAGGCCAGGGAGTCAGCCGAAATACCTGGGAAGCTCTGAATCGAAGAAAAGTAAAAACGTTATTAAAAAAAATCCCCTTTTGGTGAAAAGTTTAAAAACTAAGCAATTAAAAAGAAAATATAGCACGGTATCATTTTTTAAAAACTTACTTCAATAATCAATTAACGAAATAAATAACACAAACAAACTTAACCACTAGGCCTAACTTGAAAATAAACAATCCCCTAATTTAAACAGTAGAAATATCAAATTTAAAAAAATGTAAATATTTAGAAATAACAGATAGCAACATTTAAAAAAATATAACAATAAAATAAACTAATTAAAGATTAATAATAACAGTAAATTCCTCCAAAGACAATGTAAAATGTTTAAAAATAAATATATAACTGTTAAATGGCTGTGGTGGAAGAAAGTTTATGTTCATAGGCAGTTCATAGGCCTAGGCCTATTATTAAACTGTTCCGCATAACATAATGCTGTAAAAAATATTAAGTTTTCTAATTTAATCTGAGTTTAACAAAAGGTTTAACCCGCGATAGGGCGCGTTGTTGGATGGCATCCAACAAAAAAAGTAGTTACACTGTAAATGTTTTTATTTTTTGTCAAATAAACCTGAAACTCCAGCTATGCCACAACCACTATATAAGGCATGGTTTAGACCCATAACCTTGATGACTTATTACAACAGGAAGGGTGGGGAAGCGTTTGAGTGGGGGTAGGTCTGCCGCTTTAGTTGCCATCTAGCCACGCGCCTGGATACGTCCCGCTCTAGTATAGGTGCCATCTAGCCTTGCGCCCGTATATGTTCTAAATATCGTTCTATGGTGTACATTGTATATTTTGTAAATAGTGATTTTATTAGTGTATTTAAGTGTTTTTATATGTTTATCAGTTAGTGAGATATATAGATAAATATTTACTTCTTCTGTTAGATACTTTTGTTTTAAATAAGTAATCATTTAAAATGTCACTTTTCATCAAGAACATTTTAAATAAATAACTTTTTTTGTATGCATCATTATTTACAACCATATACATCTAATTGTACATACTTATAACTAATTTGAGCATATAATTAAAGTTAACCATTATTTAGGCGCATAAAATAAGAAAATCCCATGTTAGATGGCAGCTATACACGCGACCGTTTTTGTAACACTAAGGCACGCGCCCTATCGCGGGTTAACAAATATTTCAAAAAGTTACGTACATAGAAACTGATCAAGATTGAAAGGTTATGTAGGCTAGGGTCATACTTTGGCTGAAAAAGACAACTTGCAAAATAATAAGAAAGCATACCATAGGCACTGGACTTGAAAACTATCTTTAGAGCTCTAATAAAACGTAATACCAGTTTAACTTAATTAAAAGAGTTACAAAATACCACTTAGGCAGATGGTCTTGTACAAAGATCCTGCTAGAAAAAGTAAACAGCCTAGAAAAAATAAATCAAGTAACAAACAAAACAGGACATAACGATTAAGCCAAAGTTTTCACCAAAAGGGTGATTAGGTATTCAAAATTAAACAAAATTGATCACTTACATAAATTGCCTTTCTAGTCGCTCATGATGAAGTTAACATGAAGAAGGCAAAACTACTTGTAAAACTCAGGGGAACCAGTGAACCGAAAGCCGGAACCACGGAACAGACAAAGGCTTGAGCCAACGGCCACGAAAGTAACATATCGACAGTGCAAGAGCGATCTCAGGCAGCCTGGCAAACCAAAACGAAGAGTAAAAAGAAAAAATGTACCAGTCAAAAAACCCGGTACAAATTTGAATAAAAAAAGTTGTGCATCCAAAATAGAAGAAGATAGTTTGTTTCTTTTGTTTTAGAAAATTAATCACTATCACCGTGGAAACAAATTTCTTGAAATAAACAAAATCAGAATAGCCATTTTGTTTCAAATTTAGTACAGTTTATGAATATATACACTTAATATACGATATTTACAGAAAAAATAACTCTGTATTGAACAAGATCAACAATTAAAGATAGTAACAAGCAAAACCGTTCTTTTTCAAATAAACAATTTTGTAAACAGCACTACAAATAACGCTGTTCAGTTCTGCATAATAAAAAAATCGTGATTAAAATGTTGGAATATGAGATATTTATAATCTCAATGAACACTTAATCAAACACTGGACCATTAAAATTGTCCAATTTACATTGCTAAGTAAAAAAATGAATAATTGAAAAAAAAACTGAAATAAACAGGAAAAAAATACTTTGGGACACAATCAGTTAACCTGTAAACAAACAAATAAACCACAATGTTATAAGGAATCAACATCATATAGTAAAATTTCAGAACAAACATTAATTCTTTGGTTTGTTTTGACTTAAAATGTTATGTCATGGTCTATAAACGCAATAGTACCAGGTCACCATCGGTGTTGAAATGGACAAGAGTGAAACCAAAAGTAGTCAAGTGTACTGTATTATGTGTCTTCTTAAAAGTGTAATTTGTCATTTTAAAAACAGTTTCAATTTATAATGTTCACTGTAACAGTAAAAATAGTGTTTATGGAAGTAAGGAAATGATGAATTACTAAAAAAGGTTTGAAATAATAATTCTATTGCCAGTAAAAAGTTTAACTTACTATGAAAAATACTCCAAATGGTTGATTGACCATAGGTATAGAAATATTTTTATTATAATTGAACACTGTAAATATGAATATGCTGACAGTATTAGAGATTGCACTGAATTATTGAGCATTTTTAGCGAAGAATATTTTTTTAATTTGCTCATGATGAAATTTAAAATAGGGAATTGTCACATCTAAATTAAACTTTCAACTACGTAAGTCACAATAAAGGCTGGATAAGAATGACAGGAATGAAAGTAATGAAATAACCTGTTTAAACAAACAATTCTACTGTGTTGTTAATGAGAAAGGCTGTTCAGAGTTGATCAGCTACTACATTGTCATCAGCAAACAAAAGGAGAGTAAGGTCTCTCTGGAAACACCAATATTACAAGCAGGCCATCAATAATTATCAGTAGCTGTCACTGATTACTTATATTGTGACCCAATTGATTTATTTTTCAAAGTTGTCTATAATTTGATCAACTATAAAAATAATAATATATATAACAAAAAATTATTTACCTGAATACATTAATAAACTACTTTACAGCTGTTGTAATGCAAACAAGTAAATAATTGTTGTAATGAAGTTCATTCAAATGATTGTTTGTTAGATTTCTCAATTTAGAAAAATGTGACAAATGTAATAATAAATTTGTGTATGTTGTAGTTGACTTTAATTAGTTAATTAAATTTAATAAATGGAATAGATACAACTGCAATAATATTAATGAGAAAAGTAACAAAATAGTAAAGTTTTTGTAATGTTACCTATAAATAGATATAATTAATTATTAAGTAAAATAAGGAAATATATTCTGTACTGCATGAAAGACTATTTTTATACTAATAATAATATGAAATAAATACAATTTGAGATTAACAACAATTTCAAACCAGATAAACAGACAATAAATAACAGATCGTGTTCAGTCTGGCTCGAGTCAACGAGCTGATAACACACCTCGCTACACCGGTACTGTCGAGTGGTTCGTATCACGCTTATACTTGTCGCGTCGAGTTTTACATTTTAACAAACAGCAACATCATTTGCTTTTCCGTACTTAATTTATCGTATGTAGTTTGCTAAAATGTCTTCCATCTGTGGTATCTGTGGTTTAAGTTACGGAAGTGACGAAAGCGATCCCTTTATCAAGTGTGCTGGAATTTCTGATCGAGGTTTTCAAACCCGGTGTATTAGGAGCAGTGATTCAGTAAGCAAGACAACAACACGATCATACAAGGATTGGAAATGCAAGGAGTACCAATCTACATCCACGCATCGCAGCTCACAGTCTTCTGGAAGTACTGCTGTCTCCAATGACTTTTTGGTTCATGTCCTAGAAGAACTAAAAAATGAAATGTTCGGAGTCTTAAAAGCCTCTAGATCCGAAATGGATGACCTTTCCAAGTCAGTCAAATTTGTTTCCGAGAAACTGGATGAGTCAACTACCATCTTGAAGACAGCTTAACTCAATCAAGAAGGAAAACGAGGAACTGCACCTAAAAATAAGGAATTGTGAAGTGAGGTGACGGCCCTGAAGGATAGAGTTCGGTCTCTGGAGCAATATACCAGAAAAAATAATATTGAAATTAGTGGAATTCCAACCTCACAAAATGAATATGTTCCTAAAATCATCCAAGACGTCAGAGCTGCCCTGGGAGTTGAAGTTAACATTGATGATATTACAGTTGCTCATAGGGTTCCATCTTTCAGGAAAAAACAGGACCCCGGCTGTTACTGTGCAGTTTCTGAGAAGAACGACACGAGACACCTGGCTGAGCAAATTCAGAGAGAGGAAGGGAAAACCTTTGAATGCCCAGAGTATCAACTCTGTTTTTCCTCAGCAGAACGTTTTCGTGAATGAACACTTGTCACCTGAAAATAAGCTGTTCCTTGCCAAGTTGAAGTATAGATGCAGAGAGCTAGGGTATGAACATGCTTGGTGCTGTGAAGGTAATTTCTTTGCTTGGAAACGACATGGGGGAAATATATCAGAATTAATAATACATAAGATCTTGTCAAACTGAAGTAGTCTATTTTTTTTATGTCTCATGCTTCTTTTTACATATCAGCATTAAATGATTTTTTTGTTCCCTCTGGCCATAGTGAGGAGGTTACATATAATTTTCTGTACACAAATATTAGGAGTATTAGAAAAAAATATAATAGTTTTCTAGTACAATTAAGGAATATACATCAACAAACATTTTATTATTCTATCAAAAATTTGGATTGAAAATGATGAAGTTTTTTTATACAATATTCCTGATTATAATATATTTGCAGCTTGTAATAACACATATAGAGCGGGTGGAGTACTATGTTTTAAATTCAATGAAATGCAATAAGATTAATTAAGTACAAAATCTGATCTCAATAGACACATTAAGATTAAGTGTTAAAATTAACCAATATCATTTTACCTTGATTTGTATGTATAGGTTGCAAAATATATGTCAGAATGTTTTTCCATTTGAATTAGATAAATTGCTTATAAACGCTAAAAATGATATTGTTATAATAGTAGGTATAAATATAAACCTATTGCAACCAAATAATTTCTCAAATTATTATCTTAATTTTCTTAATAATAATGGGTTTGTTTATTTTATAAACCCGCTAACTAAAGTGTCAAGTACCTGTATCATCTGTAGCAAACATTTACAATTATTTAAAAGTGCAGTTCTTGAGGATAGTGTAACAGATCATTGTTTACTAGGTCTTACATTTTGTAGTTCCTGCAATAAGTTATAACTTGATAATAGCCTTGAGAAGAGAAATTTATTCTTGATTATAACTTAGTTAAAGCTAATCTTATAGATACAAACTGGGATATCATTTATAATGAAGAAAATATTAACAATTGTTTTTCCTTATTCTATCACATTGTAAATAATGCCTTAGATAAAAGTAAAAAAAATAGTTTTAAGTTATTGCAAATTAAACAAGGCTAAAGTACGCAGTCTATGCATTAATAAGCACATTTTTTATAAAATAAAAATAAGAAAAAACTGTACAACATTTCTAAAAGGCCTTATGATTCAACATTTTCGGACTTCTACAATACTGTTTTAATTTAACCCTTCCCACACGGCAAACGGTTATATCCGAAAACATGACTTCGACCGAAACGCGAATAACGAGTATACTCACAACTCGTTATTTAGTCAGCTGGTGAGATAACTAGTTCACATAAGTCCCGTTAGAATGCAGGAATATGTTCTCCGTCTATTCAAAAGGACATGGGCGTGTTGTTTTGTCATCGGCACTGGTCAACAATAGATCGAGTCACCATTTTGTATCCAGGCAGCCGGCCACTCCCCTCCCTTTCTGGGCGCGGCAGACGAGTATATTCGCACGCTTTTAGTCAGTCTGTCTAGCGACGTTCTCTGAGTTAGATCCGCACCCGCACTATCGTTTCTTTGTCACTCAACAAAGTAACATTAAGAAAAGGGAACTGTAAGATGCGTAGTGTGTACGAAGAGAGGAATGCGGAAGGAAACAATATACTTCTGTAAGACCTGCGCAGCGAAACCGGCGCTACACCCGGACAAGTGTTTCGAAGCGTGTCACACGTTACCAAACTTCTGAGATGTGTTATACAAATTTTGTTTAGTTTTCTTGTAGTTTGTATTCCTTTTACATTTTTGACATAGGCCTATATTATAATAGTAAACCGGTACATAATAAATTATTTTTAGTCAAAAATGTGATTTTTTTTGTTAAAAACCTATAACTTTCACCTAAATTATAATAGGCATACACAATTGAAGTATCATAAGTTTAATATTTTTTTACTACTATTATATATACAAAACCAAAACAAAAATTAAATTTGAAAAAATAAACATCAATTTTTTTATGTTAATTCAGCGTTACACATAAATTAGGCTGATTTTATGCCGCGTGGGAAGGGTTAAAAGCTGAAATTGATCAAACAAAAAATTTGTATTGTTCTAAAATGTTTGAGAGCTGTGAAGGAGATGTTTCTCAACAATGGAAAGTTATAAACGAGTTGACTAGAGGTGGAAAAGGCAATGGTAGCCACATTGAACTGGATAACGGGACTACTGTAACGGACTGGTTTGAGGTTGCTCAGCTTATCAATTGTCATCATATCTCTGTTCAGTCAGACCGACCTAGGTCAATTCCTGCTAATGGTCGCTTGCTTCCTCCTTTATGCTCTTCTATAAATTTGTTTTCCTTATCACCCACTTCCGTTGATGAAATAAAACTATTGGTTAGGTCTTTAAACAGTAAAAAGTCTAGAGGTTTTGATCGGATTAATGTCATTCTTTTAAATCAAATAATAAACGAGATTGCACCTGTATTAGTTTTTATCATTAATAAAAGCTTTTATGAGGGTATTTTTCCTGAGCATTTGAAACTAAGTGTTGTTTTGCCTATTTAAAAAAAAAAGGAAATTCTGACAAATTAGACAATCTAAGACCTATTAGTTTATTATCTGATTTTTCTAAATTGCTTGAGAAACTCATGCTCATTAGACTCCTAAAGTAATTAAATAGTTTTAAATATTTTAGTGTTAAACAATATGGCTTCACTAAAGGGAATTCTACAGAAGACGCTTTACTGGCAGTAACTGAGTGAATTTATAACAGCTTCAACGATAAATTAAAAAAACTGGTCTTTTCATTGATTTCAAAAAAGCTTTTGATCTTGTCGACCACAACATACTTCTTTACCATAGTTCTTAATTGGAAAACTATGGTATTAGACGCCCAGCATTAGGG
The DNA here is from genome assembly GCA_035578905.1 of Stictocephala bisonia. Taxonomy (NCBI): domain Eukaryota; kingdom Metazoa; phylum Arthropoda; class Insecta; order Hemiptera; family Membracidae; genus Stictocephala; species Stictocephala bisonia. The sequence goes on along the minus strand of JAQJVL010000157.1, from coordinate 1,767,416 downwards.
TGGTTTAAAAGTTTCATTGTGGGGAGAAAACAACGGGTAAAAATTAATAATACACTAAGTGACCCTCTTATAATAGAAGCTGGCGTTATAAGAAGGCAGATAATACAGGGATCAGTATTATCTGCCTCTCTATTCCTAATTTTCATAAATGATTTATTAGAACTTCCTTTTCATGGTTGTGTTAGTGCTTTTTGTGGATGATGTAGTGTTGTTCTATTCTGATGTTGACATTCAATTACTGGCTAATTTGATTAATTTGGATCTTTTACTATTACATAAATTGTGTGTAAAAAACAAAATGCAAGTTAACAGTTCCAAATCTCAATATGTCAATTTTGATTTTGTTGGTATTCATTTTCTTTTTCCATTAATCTATAATTCTTTCTCGTGCAATTTACAAATATTTGAATATAAACCACTAAAGTAAGTAAAGCATTTCAAGTATTTAGGAATCACTTTTGACAAAAAATTTTCTTTTGTTAACATATAAATGATTTACATTCAAAACTTCGATCCTCAATAAGGAAGTTTTATTACTTAAGGAATTTTTTTGATATTAAAATGCTTTGCTCTCTCTACTTTGATATCATTCACTCTAGATTACAGTATGGACTTGTATGTTGGGGTAGTACTCACAAGGGTTTAATGGATAGATTGAGGACAACCCAAAATTATTTTGTTAGAGTCATTTAAAAAAAGAATAAACGAGAAAGTTCTTTTCCTATGTATTGCACCTCGAACATTCTTCCTATCCAGCATCTTTTTGTTTATAAAGTTCTTAAATTGTTTTACATTAAAGTGGAAATAGAAGCAATGTCAACCTCTTTTATTGCACGAGAGCGTCGCGAGTGTTCTGTACAGATTTCCAAAAGTTAAAAGATCGATTTTCAAACATTCCTTTCTGTATTTGGGACCAAAATACTAAAATTGTTTGCCAAATGATATCAAGCTTCTATGGCTTGTTTGTATATGTATTTGTTTTAAAAAATATTTTATTTAATTCAGATTTGCCTGTAGATTTTCAGAGGTCATTAAAAAACAAAAGCTTATTTTTCATGTTTGCTAGATCAGTTGTGTACCAATTCTCATCTTTCTTGTTTATTTTCTTATTGTATTTGAATTTTAGAAAGGTTTAAACATTTGAATGAAGTTCATTAAAGAATAGCTCAAAAACTTGTTCAGAACAAGCTTGTTCCTTTTGATTAATCAGGCTGTTCCGATCTACTGATGAAAAATTTTGTGAAAGGTCAGAAGCTTTAAATTTGGGAAAGATAATTTTATAATCATTTTGGAATTCTCTCCAGATTTTTAAGTGACCCCTTTGAGAGTTGGTTCATAGAAAACATGATCCTATCGTGGTCTGAATAAGGGAAGGAATAAATTGTACATGTTATATTTTGATCTGGTTCCTTGTTAATTAAAACATTATCTAAACAATTACAAGCTCTTGTGGGCTTAGTGCTTAGAAAGGAAAAGTTATTTTGTCTCAAGATATTTAGGAAATATCTCACTGTTGCTCTGTTAAGATCACTAGCATTAAAATTTATATTGAAATCTCCTCCAATAACAATTATATACCCAGACCATTGTGACAAAAATTACAAAAACCCATCCAAAGTCTCAAAGAAAATGTTGCAGCACCGCTGGTAGAACGGTATAAAGATTCTTAGACTATCAACAAAAATACCTGAAACTTCAAAATGTAACTCTAGCCTCAAATTACATGTAATCTAACATAATAGTCAATAGTCAAAATATCTTTATTCATAATATCACATGAAATGTGTATAAGAATGGTGTCAATGAAACTTAAAATAACTATATATAAGATAACTAAGTCTAACAACACTTTAATAACAGAAGTACTTTTATAAAGTCAAATTACTTTAAAAAAAATTCTTGTAGTGAATACAATGGTTTAGATTGTAAAAAAACCTTTAATTCCTTTTTGAAAATTATTGTGTCATTTATATTTAATATTGCAATCGGCAGACTATTACAGAAACTCACCCCTGCGTACGAGAGTTTCTTTTCAAGAAATTTCAACCTGTGCACCACATGAGAGATTTTATTATTATTCCGTGTTTGATAACTATGGTGTGAGCCCAAAGTAGGAAAATCTGATAAATTATTTTTAATATGGAGAATCAGCTCAAAATATTGACTATAAATCGTCAGAATACCAAGTTTTGGAAAATATTCTCTTGCTGAGTCTGTCCAATTAAGCCCAAATATTATTCTAATTCTAATTGCTTGTTTTTGCAGATGTAATATTCTATTTAGATTCTCAGAAGATGTTCCACCATATAATATTAGACCAAAAGAAATGTGCGAATGAAATGAGCGAGCAATAAATAGTTTTTAACTAGTAGTAATTAAATAGCTCATGATCTGTTTAACTAGTAGCTACATAAAGTGTTTGATATTTAAATTTAAACTCTCCTAGCTTTGAGAAAAGCAAACTTATTGATGGCGTCATTGAAGCAGAGGCTGGAAGCTGTTCTATACTCAATTTTCCTCGCCCTTTAATGCACTGTTTGGTGTCATCAGGGATCGCATTTGGGTCCACTACTTTTTGATATCTTTGTCAATGATATCATTAGTGTATTGACAGCCAAGTGTTTGATTTTTGCTGATGACCTCAAGTTATTTGCTCAGATCTCTTCATTTTTTGACCAGGAGAATCTTCTGTAGTCCTTCACTAACGTTGAAGCTTGGTGTGTCGAGAATACCATGGTACTTAACATATTTAAGTATCAAGTTGTTTCATTAACAATACATGCTGTTTGCTATACTTTTGACTATCGCATTAGTGGCAAGATTCTTAGAAGAGTGGACCATGTCAGTGGAGGAGTAAAAAAAAATTGAAAATTTGTTATAATGTTTCATTATAAAAGTCATTGCGCCAAGCCATTCGAACAGAGAGTTAGAAACTACCTTCTGGACGAGGCCTTCTATAGCGTTCGGGAGTATTGTCCGGCAGACATTGATAGTAATATGTAGATTTGTATATAGATGTAGCATTAGTAATATTTTATCATTAAGAATATTTTACTTATGTAAACTAACATATCTGTTGATGCATTTCATGTAATTTATATTATCAACGAAATAAAGAAGTTTGAATTAATCATGTGTTGGAATAAACTAACAAATAACATAGTACTGAAGCTTGGTAACTAGAAAATACGGTAGGTATCACAATGAGGCTGCACCATAGACCTTCTCTTTTACCTTATATTATCTATAAGGTTGCACAATAGACTGTGACGTCACTTGGGCGAAATCAGCTGATTTTCTTGTTTATTAAAAACTGGTAATTTAATCTACCAATTACATTGAAGCATTCATCTAAATAGTAAGCAAGTTATTTATCACTTATCAGCTGGAATTGTAGTAATTACGGGAATCAGAACAGTATTATAGTCATAGTCATATTTTTGTGATTATTTTTGCCATTTCGCCCATGTAACGTCATGGGAGATGTACGTGATACCTACCGTCTTCTTTTCTAGCTACCATGGTTCTGGAGTTCTGACTGAACAATTATGCTGAGCACACGTCCTTTGACAGCTGGACGTAGGGGAAGAGTGAAGAAGGGGCTCTTTTATGAAAATATTAGCCTACTAAAACAGCTGTCTTGAAAAAATGTCTTTATATCTATTATTACTATCAGCTGATGTTTATTATTGTAATATTTGTTGTTAATATAGTTAGCAACACTGCCGCACGCACAGACTAATTATTGAAATATCATACTAAACGTACTCACAACATACTTTTGCACATGTTTCAAGCGGAAGGAACCTGCACATTTCCACAAAGGGAAACAAAAATATTGTTTATAAGTTTGTTTTATAAAATTATCTTTTTTATAAACACGATCATATTAAAAATCGTGTAATGTTTAAATAACCAAGCATTAACTTATTTCATCCATGTTTTGTATTATTGAATGCAATAATTACAATCAGTATATATATATATATATATATATATATATATATATATATATATATCGTATGGTTTGTTGTCAGCTACCATTTGTTAATTTTAAAGCTGCTGTGTATATTTGGATAAATATCCAAAAGTCATTATATATTCATTCATATTCATTGTATATTCATTAATTAAAAATGTAAAGTGATCTCCTGTCACAATCTCCAATCCATCGAGCCATCTAAGACCGGCCTCACTGATTCTGTATATGCTGGCCAATCCCTCTGTAAAAGAGCGCAGGGGACACTGTAACACATTGTTTGGATAGACTCTCCGCAATCACATGACTGATCTAGTGTCAATCCCCATTTATACTTTCAGTAATTGCATCTGCCAAAGCAGTTCAGACTTGATTCAAGAGTTCAACGAGGGAGGCCTATCCCACGTACAGGTATTGAAGGATCATTAAAAAGGAACTTATTATGTCCATCATAACTGTTTTACGCTATGGCCCAGCTGGTATTGGTCAAGAAGTTTGATCTGCTCAAATGGAAAGCAGTACGAAGAGGTGGGTTTCGAGATTTAAGCGACCATTCTGGCGCAGGAGATCCTGTATAATGGGTAGATGAGTGTGCACTGGTGACGCAGTGCTGTAACCCAGCTACTTGGGGACAAAGTGTTTGGGAGATTGTGGGCGATAGGTTGGATGCTCGGTCCTCTTAATACCAACATGGCGTCCGCTCAATGGCTGCTATCGGCGTGGAAACTACTACTAGAGAAGTCTGGGGTGTCCATGTTGGGTGGTAATCATTGTACGGATGTTGTGTAGGGGATAAAACTGAGTATCAGGCTTGTCAATTAGCTGAAAATCAGACCAGCACTACGTGGTTCGGATTCCATGTAAAGCTGTAGGTCCCTTAGTTGCCCTGGCTGTTGGGCTATTAATAAATTGCCTTTTCTGAGGAACAGTTGAACTAAGTTAGTAACCAGACTACACTTATCCTACACTCATATAATCATTCATGTTTGCCTTAAAATACCAACATCGTTGTGTCGGCGTCTCATATGTAAGAATTTAAAAATTCATGATCTTATTGAATTCTTTGAGTAGTGCCTCCTAATGTTTTATCTCTGGAGGAGCTATATTGCTTAGTGCCAAGGAAGTGGAATTGACATGAGAGTGCTACTAATAGCTCTCATGACCCTATTAAGTTGGAGATCCGCTTTAGTGTGTCCACTTAATTCAGCAGCTGAACAGACCAGTGACAAAGCAGTTGTATGCAGGACGTGTGCGTTGGTTCCCCAGGTTGTTCCGGCAATATGATGTAATACATTTGCCCTGGTTTTAATTTTAGCTTATGTTTTTTTAAGATGGCTTTTACCTTTCGCACGTGGAAATTATTTTACCCTATTTTAAAGTAACACGTAATTATGTAAAAAAAAATAATTTTAATGAAATTTGAAGTTAATTTTTTTAAGTTTTAGAACCATAAAGGTACATAAATTTATGTTCAAAGTAACAATTACAACTTTTAACACTATTTTGTTGTAGATGTTCAACTATAATGAAAAGTACATTTATATAAAAAATGGTCAACATTTTAGTTGAAACTTTTAACAGTATCTTTCATTTATGATACAATAATAACTACAACAAAATAATTGAAAACTAGAAAACAGAGAAAAAGAACGATAAGTGTTGAAAACAATTTACTTGGGTGGAGCGACAGAAGGAGAATATTTTCGTTTTATGTGTGTGCAAAGGCAGGAGACGGAGCCGCGCCCATGTGTGCTCTAATTGGCTGCTCCGCCCGTTTTCATTCATAGACGATTTACGTTTTTGATATGCTGAGGGAGTTGGCCAAATACATGTCTAAGTTGATGCTGCACTCTAGCGGAAGTTGTAGGAACTATTATTTATACTATCGACAGAAATATTTCATTTCGGATATCTTTGTTTACCGCGTTTGAGGCAAAGTAGATACTGGGTATATATTCGTTTGCCACGTGCGAAGGGTTAAATGTCAGCGATCGATCTAATGTTTCTCCCAGGCACTGTGGATGATCATTATGATGGAGTTTTACACCATTTAGGAAGATGTTCAGTTTTCGATTAGCCAGTCTGTTACTTAAGTGGAAGCAGGCTACTTCGGTTTTTGATGGGTTAAGATTTAGCTTCAAGGTTCTAAAATATTCTTCAAGGGCTGCAAGGTCACTTGTGAGTGTTTCTTCAGTAGTTGTGAAGTTCTTATGTTGGTAAGCTAAAGCAATATCATCCGCATATATAAATTTTCTAGACTTTGTGATTGGAATGTCAGCAGTATACACGTTGAATAAAATTGGAGCAAGTACAGACCCTTGTGGCAGCCCATCCTTCAGCTGTCTAAAAGAGCTTTCTTCACAACCGAGATAAACTTTCATTAGCCTGGCACTAAGCATTGACTCCAAAAGTTTCAATAGAAAGGGACAGGGAAGGAAGCTGTAGAACTTAACAAACCTTTGCTCCAAACTGTTTTATAAGCTGCTGTAAGATCAATAAAAACTGCAGATGTTTTCAACTTCTTTTCAAACCCATTTTCGATAAATTATGTCAGAGCTAGGATCTTGTCGCTACAACTTCGGCCAGGGCAAAAATCACCCTGCTCAACTGCAACATTATAATCAAGAATGGGTGATATTCTATTGTATAACAGCCTTTCTAGCAACTTATAACAAACACAAAGAAGAGAAATTGGGCAATAACTTTCCACTCTTCAGGATCTTTTCCAGGCTTCAGAACTGCTACTACTTTTGATCGCTTGAATGCTTTTGGCAAATTGCCTGTAGCTAATATCTTATTGAAGACTGTTTGAAGCTATTGTTTCACCTAGCTACCTGCATGCAGCAGAAAATTCCGGAAAGATACTATCAAGACCTGCTGCTTTCCCTGCTGGTATAGCAGAAATCGCTCTGCGTATCTCTTCCTCTGTGAAATTTCTGGAGACTTCAAGGGATGCCATTTTACTTTTTTATTTCATTCAACTTGTAAAGCACATGTTTGTCAAAAGGATGGGTTGATTTTGATATGCTGACTGTCCGTTTTGCTATAATAGAGGCCTTCGGGCAGAGCACTTCTCTTTGATTTTGAGATTTACCAGTAGAGAATTTCCTTAACCCTTTAGGCGTCACGAGCAATTTGGTAAATTATGAGATTACGTTACTATACACAAAAAAAATAAAATTTATATTTTCTTAAAGTTAATTTTTTTTCTTATTCTTAAAATAGTTGAAAGGCATAATAAACCATAAAAAACTTTTTTTTGGTAATTTACAAATTTTTATTCAGTTAAAAAGTAAATAAAAGTTTGATTTTTTACAACATTTTATGAAATGATTTTAAATATACTGTAAAATATTATTTTTTAATTGGTGTATGTACAGTTTAGTCAAATACAGGTTCAATGTTAGTTATTTAGGACATAAAAAAGATTGTTCTAGTAGATGTTTTTGGTGTGGTAATCCTCAAAACAGTTTTCAGGGTGCATCGCTGGCTCATTCGGACATGTCTTGCATACGTAGCAGGTCTCACTGCGAACTCCTCTCTTGGCACATACAACACACCGTGATTTCTTCTTGTCTCTTTTTTTCAAGAAGTGCTTCCCCTGTAACCTCTTCTCTGGTGGTCCTTCAATTGGGCGTCCTTTCCTTTTTCGGGTTGGTTTGCTGGCTACTCTCTCTGCGACAAGGCTCCTAACCAGACATCTCCTAAACTCAATATGGGACAGAGGTTTCTTTGCGTTCTTCAATTGAACCTATTTATAGAGCAAGTATGAATTGACTAGTGCCACCTCCAGCAACCAGAAAAAAACTTCCTATACCACTTCTTTGTTCTGCGTAAAAATTGGTAGGAAGAAATGTAGTGGTCACTTCTGTCCACGCCACCCATGCGTTTTATGTAATCAAGAATAACATTTGGCTTCTGTGTTGGTGGTTTGTTTGGCCACTTGCTTGGCACACTGGTCATTTCATTTGTATCGCCCTTGCTTTTTGTGCTGAGCATTACAACTACACGCTTATCTCTCCAACATGTTACAAGAATGTCACCCTTCCTCTGAGACAAAACTTCTCCTTGCTTTAGCTTTTTTGACATTTTTTTCAAATCTTTTGGCAATCCTGTTCTATGTGGCATTACAGTGCCTGTTAGAAAGCAATTACTGTTCAGTAGTTCTGTTGCCAGCTGTGGACTGGTATAATACCTGTCTGTATAAACGTGAAGTCCTGATATAGGGTTGAGTGGATCATTGTATATTAAAGAATCAGTCAAAAGCTTCACAATTTGCGTTGTTTTTAACAAGGAAGAGTTTGGAATAAGTATTTCTTTTCAAAAGTATGGAAGAAAGTCGTACATATATCTGTTTTCAGAGTCAGACAGCACAAAAACTTTCATTCCAAATTTGTTTGGTTTTTGTGGGTTGTAAACCCTAAAGCTCACCTTACCCTTAAATGAAATGGTGCTTTCATCGACTGATACGTAATTTCCTGGAGTGTAAAATAATTTGCACTTACTTTTTATGTGCTCTATCAGAGGATTGATAAGAAAACCTTTAGGCCTACGAGAGACTGGATTGCTGTCATGGTTGAAGTGGAGGTTCCAAAATATATTTAGGAAATCCCTTTGAGAAAATACATCAGAAAAGAAAGGAATGTTACTTTCCATTTAGTCATAAAATAAGATTCAATGGTGGGTAATGGCATAATACCCATATTTATTATCATACCTAAAAATGCTTTCAAATTCTTGTCATCAATGTCTTTCCAGTGTTTTATACGTGAGCTAGGAGAGTTGATTTTACTTTTTTTCATGTTAGCAAACAGGTTTGTTTCTTGGCAAATAAAGTTTCTGATATTGTCATTGAAAAATAAGTAAAAATAATCAATTGGTTCTGAGTCAGAATCAAATGATGTAGGTAAATTTGTGCCTCGATTGACGTTATAAATTGGTATTGTCTTACTTGGTCCAGGGTCCATGTTGGTCACAGTATTCCAGCCATCAATAGTAGGCCTAGTTGTCGCAAATTGAGTGGGCATAGGTGCGTTAGGGGGTATGTCTTCATTTTCACTTGTCCATCATCAGTGTCCATGTTATCATCACTTACATTATGTATCAATTCGTCTTCATTGTCACTAATGTCCATGTTATAAGCACTAGACATAGTTGTATTCATCATATCTCGGACAAACTCGTCAAAACCCGGGTCCTCAATGTGAGCCATATTCACCTCAGATTACTTTACCTTATACTATAAAATATATACAATATATACAGTATATACAATAACAACAATCAAACAATAAATAACTATAAAACAGCAACAATAAATAACTATAAAAACGTAAATTTGAACATAAATAGCACGGGGATACAGCAGACAGTAGTAGTGTAACAACAATCGCGGCAGACAGCCCGACTGATGAAGTGGAGTGGGACAAGGCAGTGGCACCGTACAGCGTCTGTGATGTGTGGGGGGAGGCTGCGCTAGATGCCCCGCCCCATCTAGTGGCCATTTTGAATGCACAGTGTACTTATATTGCTCGATAGTAGGGTAGGCCGGTAAAGCGAATTAATTCAATACTTCACGACACTAACACGTTGAGTGCCGGGGAGTTTGAGCGGGCCATTGCCTGTAGTGCCAACCTTAATTTGTCAATATAAATGTTTGATATTTTAAACACACATATAATATATATACTACGTCGAATATCTTGCATTAGTTTTCATTTATATATTTTATTTAAATGTCGGCCGATTGGCCCGGCATGTCAAATTACATTACAAATAATGCATTGTAAAATGACATGCCGGGCCAATCGGCCGACAGACCAAATCTCCTCTATTCTTCTAGAATGACGTGTATTACAGGTTTCCCACGCTCCATAAGGTTTAATTTCGGTTTCCCGCGTTCCATACGGTTGTATTTCGCTTGCTTTTGTGTGTGTGTGTGTGTTTCCCTCAATTATTTCTGTTGTATTGTCTGCTTATTTGTTGTTCAGTCGCATACGTTTCACGTGTGAGTGTAAACTGTGATTCCCGTGTTCATTAGTATTTTACTTATTTTAGTAGTTTAGTGTTTTATTTTAGTTCTTTTAGTGTTTTTTATTGAATAAGATGAGTTCTCCACTACACACTTCAGAAATAGACAGACAGCTAAATGACCCCGATGAAGATGTATCAGAAGGATCATATTTTACGCCATCGGTAAGTGACTCAGATGAAACTGATTTTGATGAAAGCTATAACAGAAATGCAACTAATAACATGTTTGATCATTCATATGCTATTAATTCAAAGTATAGTGGCAATTTATTTGATGTTGAATTAGACGATCCTCCACAAGGTATGCTTCATGAACTTAGTAACTTACCATTCAGTCCATCCTTTCTAAGCAGCAGCCAAGAAAGTGATAATAGTGTTTGTGATCAAAATAGTCCTGATAGAATTGTAAATAGCCCTTCTAATGTAAATAATCATGCTGTAAATAGTCCAGTAAATGTATTACCAAACATGAACAACAATAGCCCTTCTAATGTAAATAATCTTGCTGTAAATAGACCAGTAAATGTATTACCAAACATCAACCAAAATAGCCCAGGCAATTTACTTGTTGGAAACCCGCAACCACAACAAAGAACAAGAAACAATAACAGAGACATTGACAACTCTTGGGGTCAGTTTGTAGGCCTACAACAAAGCTTTCCTTTCACGAGGACACCAGTTATGTTAAGTAACTTGCCTCATGATAGTAAACCAATTGATTATTATAATTTATTTGTGCCACAAGAAGCTATTAATTTAATGGTAACAGAAACTAATCGCAATGCTGATCAATGTCTGAGCAACAGAAGACTTAGTCGACGGAGTCGTTTGCGAAACTGGACACCAACTAATAATAATGAAATGGAGAAGTTTATGGGACTGTTGTTATGGATGGGTATCGCTAAGTACCCAAAGATAAAAGATTATTGGAGCAACAATGTATTATATAAGAATGAAGTTGCCCGTAATGTTATGAGTCGTAACAGATTTCAGCTTCTGTTGCGATTTTGGCATTTTAATGATAATCAGGCACCTAGTACTGCTGGAAGACTGTCTAAAATTGCTCCCCTTCTTCAGGTATTGAACACTACATTTAGCAACTTGAAAATAGCAGAACCAGACCTTGCTATAGACGAATCAATGGTTCCATTTAGAGGACGTTTGATATTCAGGCAGTACTTGCCAAAAAAAGCTCACAAATATGGTGTGAAGTTGTTCAAGCTATGTGACCAGACCGGATATACATATAAAGTGAAGGTATATTCTGGTAAAGGATCAAATGTAACTCCAGAGCATTCCATGGGAACATCTGTAGTTTTAGAGCTGTTTAACTCTTATCTAGACACTGGAAGTACTATCTATGTAGATAATTACTACAACTCAGTGGAGTTGGCCAAAGAATTACTGAGCAAATCAACTCATGTTGTTGGTACCTTGAGAGCTGATCGTGTTGGTATACCCAAGCAGCTGATTTTTTCTGAAAAACTAAAGAAAGGGGAAATGGTGTGTGCTGAAAATAAGGATGGCATTGTTATAACAAGATGGCAAGATAAGAGACAAGTCTTAATGTTGTCAACAAAACACAGAGTGGACATGGTTTCTTCAGGAAAAAGGGACCGTAAAGGAAACCCCATAATAAAACCATTAGCAGTAGAAAGCTACAATAAATTGAAATCCGGCATCGACCTTGCCGATCAGATGGCATCATACTCTTCTGCAATTCGCAAGACGCTACGATGGTACCACAAAGTAGCTGAGCATTTGCTGTTTGGAACTTGTATAGTCAACTCATGGCTGGCTTACAAGAATAACGCTCTTGGAGCTCAATCTCGCATTTCTATAACTGAATTCAAGGAAGATATCTGCATGAATCTAATGGAACTGGCAAACAATGATGTGATCTCTCAAGTACAACAAAAAGGGCACCACTACCTCAAGGAATCTAATGACTTTGTTGGTGTAGGTAAAAATAAAAGACGTCAACGGAGGGCGTGTAAAATCTGCTACTCGAGAATATCATCATCAAAAGACAGAAAGAAGGCCAAAAATATGACTCGGGTTACTACTTATTGTGCAATGTGCCCTGGTACTCCATACATGTGCAAAGAGTGTTTTGAAGAAAAACACAAGTAATGAATTTTAAAATTTTACAAATGATAATTTTGTTACATACAATAATTGTGTTTTGATAAATAAATGTAACAACAATATCGTAATACTAATTTTTTTAAAATTATAATTCCCTCTAGCTGCCAACTTTCAATTGTAGAATGCACTGTCGTGCCGATCGGTACGACAAAATAGGTGGTTTTTGGTCTGTTGCTAGGCAATACTTAAGTAACTAAATGAAAAGAATAATATTTCTCCGTTTACTTTGGATATTGAACTGTTCAATAAGTTAGTAGGTTATCCGATAGATCGTGCTGTTTGCTGTCAAAAGTATTAAATCTATTACCTTGCATTGGCACTGTTGTCGTTCCGATCGGCCGACACGTTACTATTTTAAGACCACAGTTGCCGTGCCGATCGGAATGACGTGGCACTTAACGTGCTAATCCAACACTTTGGTTAAATAATCACCTTGGTCACTTAATGTGAAATTGCGCGGTACTGCGTCCATGACGTTCATGGAACTAACACTAGTGCGCGGTACGGCGCCTATGACGTTATAAGGGTTAAAAGTGACCATGCTTTTCTACTGCTGTTAGTAAAGTTTATATCTTCAACTACTGTAACCCATTTTTCTTTCTGTTACTGTCAAGAGAGTGCAGCAGCAGATTAGCTGTGTTGGAGCTTTCAGTGGCATTAAACTCTTTGTAAAGGTCGTCTGATTCCTTACTCAATCCTGTATATACTCATTTCTGTATCCTCTTGGTATGCAACCTTTAGCAATGGAAAAGAGAAAATGTGTAAAACAATCGTAATTTCTTATTATAGGAGGAATGAACCTGATGCTATCGTCAAGCCTAGTGGTACAGGCCTCCCAGTGTGCTTTATTAAAATTCTATCTAAGCCATGGAAAAGATGGAATTGTGGGAATTTGGATCTCCAATGGAACCAGTACTGGCCTATGTTGAGAGTGGGGAAAAGCATCAAGAACTTTTCTCCTAATTGGCTTTGGTCTTAATGATCGTTCACATTAGCTTCAGGGGAATAACTTTGATGCCAACGAGCTGAATAAAAAGTGGCTGAATCTTTAGCATCAAAGATCAGGAAAAGATTATTCATTTCAGCCCAGTCAACAGGCTTTCTGCCATTTTCATCGTCAGTGTTGTAACCATACTGGCTATGGTGACTGTTAAAGTCCCCCACATAAAGGACTGGGTGTTCAAAACTTGGTAAAATCCTATCGTCAGGCCACTGGATGTTATGAGGCTTATAAACATTAACTATTGTAGTTTCTGACACTTGGATTGCCAAGACAAAGATGTCACCATCAGAGCTCATATAGGTAACTGACACATTTTCAGTGTCATGCTTCACGTAAGTTGCAATACCATAAACCCTATGCCCCATAGAATCAATAAGTCTGTATCCGGGAATATTGCCTCTTGCACTATTATTATCTTCGATATGGGTCTCTTGGAGTGCAAGGATATCAACATTGTTTTCATGAAGTACCCTACTGATGCACTCACTCCTTGCCTTGCTTAAGCCCTCAGTGTTAAATTGTACTACATTTAAAACAGAACCTATTAATTTAAAATTAGCTTGGTCCTCAAAAGGGCCATTTTTATGTTTTGTGGTAGCTGCCATAGCTGGGAGATCACAAAATCATGACAGTCCAGCTACCAGATTTGTTGCTCGTTTAGAACTACCCAGGGTGTACGTACATCTTTAAAGAATTGCTGTGGACGCGAACATCACACTCCAATAATCACAATATAAATCAACATATCCCTGTACAAAGGACAGGTACTTTGCTAGTATATAGAAAAAGTTGTATAGCAAATTTTGTTACATTTGTAAACGCAGCTTTAGACACCTCGCTAGATCAGACAAAATTGTTACCAACTGTATTGGTCCCCACCGCTCCCAACATCCCCGCTTCGCACTAGCTGGACATCCGATGGAGAATAATTGTCACGATTGTTGTGCCAGCTGAAAGCACTGCCAATTGTCACGATTAAAATAACCAAAATGTCCTCATTCAAAACATGTTTGCACTTACTTCAGCATGTTGAAATCCCAGAGCATATTTTGTTAAAATACTTTTGTATAATTTTTAAAATACTAGTGTATTATTAACATTCGTTGGATATTAATTTAACACCTAAATGATTCCATTGAAAATATAGATAAAAAAGTAACATTTAATTTTTACTGCAGTTCAAAACCAATTTGCGCCCTTGGCAGGGGCCTCCTGCCAATGCCTTGCTACGTCCCTGCGTTTCCGCAAGAGCCTAAAAAAGCTTTCTAAAATTAGAGTTTTATTTTTCCTCTCTTGAATGTTTAGGAATAACACATTTAATTGTTTTTCTACAATTTAAAGGTACTGTTTCTTTTTACTGCTTTCTATCCAGTTTGCTCTAATTGTGTCCCCTCCCTTAAAAAATTGCTACAAAATCCTTGATTTAGAACCTGTTCACATCCCTCTACACTATTCCCATACAGGTTAATATCAGAACTTTCACTTATTTCTAAGTTAACATTATGACTGTTAATAACACTAACACTAGTATTGATACCCCCGAGATATTTGTTCACATTTTCACTACAATGAACCTCATTATCACTGAATTTTACACGGTGCACTATTATCAACAAGAGATTGATATTGAGTCTCGTCGTCTGCTACCTGGTGCATAAAAAGAGATTACTAGGAGTTTCTTATGTAATTCAATGTTTTCTGGTTTTATATGTTTTTAATTTATTTATATTGTCATGAATTTATTTGAAATACAGTAGTGCCTCATTAATCCAACACAATTCAGGCCAGGTATGTGTTGGATTAGTAAAAAAGCCGGATTACTGGAGTTCAATTGCAAAATATGTTTAAATTACATAATAGAAAGTATATTGTAACTAAAAAAGTCAATTTTTATAATAAAGATGTACAATAGTTTCAAAATAATAAAAGTATGGTACACCAGTTGAAATGGTGTTATATAACACTGTTGCATATGCATAAAAAACAAGTTAAAAAGCTTACAACAATTGAAAGCATTAATCCTTTAAAACTTTGCAAAAAATATTTAAAATAAAATGTAACTATTGATAAAAATAAAAAAAAATAATAGTAAAAATGATTAAGAGTTGTCTTGTGCTGACAGAATATTATCTTAAAAATATATTTTTCAATAATATTTCCTATAATTTTTTTAATGCAATGTTTTGCATTATTAATAACATGTCTAAACAAAGAAACTGATATATTTAACTCACTATAAAAGCCTTTTTAATTATTATACACTATAAAATTAGAAGCATAATCATATTCATAATGTGATATGAATTGTAAACAGAATGGAATGTTGCTATCAGGTTTACATGTAATACTAAATTTTGAGCCATCCCCCAGTACTTTCAGTTTGGTGGGGGATAGAAGTTTTACTGTGTAAGGAGTCCCCAATCATTTTCACCTTGATTTGGTTAGTTTTTGATAGTTGCTTTATTCTAAAAAATATCTTTCTGTCAATGTCAGTGTTTCCCCCTTATCTTTGATAGTATCTATCTTACAACTAACCGTTACAATGCTATCTACAGAGTATTTATCACCAATTATGGAGACATTATTCCCTCTACACACCATCACTGTGGACGAATCAAGGTCCAAATTGGTATAATTTAAAAATGAAGGATATGAAGTTTGAATTATTGTTCAGGCTCTTTAGGGGTGTGCAAGTCCAAGGAAGGTCGATCAAGGTATGTGGCACATGCCTGTACAATTGGAAGGCCTAGTTGCCAAAATCTTCTTTTCAATGTAATACTAAATTCATTATGTAGTCTACCATTTCTAAGTTCCCTAAAAGATTTTTGAAAAAATGAAACAATTTTACCATTATTGTTTTCTTGAAACTTCAATATGTTGGTGGTGAAATGCTTTATATCAACTTTGTCACGAATTCAGTACATTTGAGAACAAATTAGATATTTCAGTCTTCTTGTCTTAAAGTCTTCTATCAAATGTTTAAAGCTGTGTTGTAGTCTCAAGGGAAGTTTTTTTTTAAAAAGAATCTGTCTTGGGTAACTAGGCTGATTATCTCTCTTTTGTAAAGCAAGATGACCTCTGACAGAATCTGCAGTTATAGATCTGCCAAAAATCGTTTTGAAAACTACTGTTACACTAGCAGACATATGTTGTTCATCCTCAAAATCAGATAAGATGCTGTAATTAAACGTCACAGACTTGTTGTGCTGATACTTGTCAATCACTGTGGCAATGTTTTCAGTGCTGATGTTAATTGTTTTTATCTTATAATCATCGTTTATCAAATTATATTTCTTTTCTTTCTCTTTTGCCAGAATATCTTGCAATAAATAATAAACAGAGCATTTATTTAAATTAGTTAAAAATATAAATAAAAGAAGTTTAGTTCTTTAAGATTACTTTTTAGTCCATTAATGGTATTTATGGTTTATAGGTGTGATGTGTCTAACAGACAAGAGATTAGTACTCTTGGCGACACAATTAGGAAGGAAGTGGGAGATGTGACAGTTCTAGTCAACAATGCCGGCATCATGCCTTGCCATCCATTCAGCTTGTCTAGTCAAGAAGAAATAAAAAAGATTTTTGACATTAATGTCTTTGCACACTTTTGGGTATGTTTATTTCAACAATGATTTGTTTGTTAAATCTAGTTTTGCAAATCTAGCACTTGCCTTTAGCTTAAAGCTCTAAGGTTATTAACTACTTGTTTACGTTTTTAATACTCTTATCTTATAAGTAATTTACTATTTTTCTAAATGAAGGACGATGATTTCAGTTGTCAATAAAGTTCATGTACAAGCCTGTGGTTCATATAAAATGGCAAGTAAAGTTAGAAAACACTTCATTCAAGTTTAAAGACAGTTTATGAGTTTACCTTGAAGCTTCTACTCAAACTGTTTGTCTTGGAGGCTTTTTTCATTTTTTTGAATTGAATTCCTCAGTTGCTTCTTGCCTGGTTTCTTTTTGAAATGTTAGATATTAAGTTAGCAAACTTTAATGCACACAGGTCTTATATGCTTTGAATACTTCTTAAATGTTAAAGGGTACAAATGTTTATATTTACAGCTCTTAAAAAAAAATCAATTTTAAAAATCCTAGATGAATAAGTCAAGCTTTCTTTACATAGATATAATGTAAAAATCAATGTATACTGTTGATCTTACAGTACAGCTAAGACATAACATATTTGGCACAAAGACAACAGTAATTGATTTTAAATGTATTTAATAGTTTAATATTTTATCCTATGTAGAATAAATGCATGGTAAGTATTTTACAAAGTTAATAGTTTTAAATTAATGAATGATATTTCCATAATAGTTTCAGCCAAACCTTTTTGAGTATGAGTTTCCCTAATCTGACAACTTTAAAATTATTTTAACATAATTACATACAAAAATGTTATATCAGTATTTGAAATAATTAATTAAAAACTGATTTCAATTTTCTTAGATGCTACAGGAGTTTCTTCCTAGTATGGTGCGCAATAATCATGGTCATGTTGTAGCCCTTTCTTCCATGGCTGGTATTCTCGGTCTCACCAACCTGGTTCCATACTGTGCATCCAAGTTCGCAGTAAGAGGTAAATTTCTTACAATATATAAAGGAGAATTCTTAGTTATAAATTACAAACCTACAAAGTCTTCATTCTATTGTGAATTTGTTTCAATATTATAGAATCTATTGACCTGCAGTGTTATTGATTAATTCTTTACAAATTAAAGAATGTACTTATTTCTAGATAACTTAACCCTTTCAGTGGCTGGCAACAAACCGCTATTGATATCAGTCAAAAAAGCCAAGCTGATATTATGCCACTGGTGTACCAGTTAAGAAACGCAAGTTGGCAATATATTGCCGTTTTTGCGCACATGCAATTTATGCAAGATGAAATATCAAGTTTATGTTCTATTCAAAATCCAATTAGTATATTATTATATAGCGTACATTTATGTATCCCAACAAACTCATATATATTTACAATATATTGTATAAATTTGTTTGATCTCTATGGATTTTGTTTTGGAATCAGAAATGTTATTTCAAGACTGTCAACGTTGAATAACACTTGTCTGCTAAGTGAACAGTTGCCATTGTTGCTTTAGTTAAAAAATTTAAAGAAAATAGTTACAAGTTAAAAGAGTACCAGTTTTGTTAATTCATGACCCATAGAATTGTGTCAGTGTATAGAGCACAGACTTAATTTATTTCAAGAAACAGCAATACTTCATTTGAACTAACTATTTTAACCCATTGAACTCCGGACCCAAAAAAGGTTAATGAACATTTTGCCCAAGATTTTCAGAGTACTGTCGAAAAACCCCGATCCTATTTTGACTAGTTTTGCAGGATTCGGCCTAAAATATCATATCTTGGACAATAATATAGATGTCATAATTTTTGAGGCACCAAAATGTTTGTCTACAAGCAAAAAATTAATATAAAGTATTATAAGATTGTTATTTTATACAAAAAAGTTAAATTTGTAAAAAAAATAATAAATTTTTAGATTTTACATATTTTAGCACAAAACAAAGAAGAATTAACTTGTGGGAACTCATTTTATTATAAAGCTCATATAACTGTCAACACATATAAAAAATCAGCTTCCCAACTAAAAAACATTATGTAAATAACAAAATTGCCTTTTCACGGAATACTTGAAAATCGGCAAATTTGCGAGTAATGGATTATGTACGTCCCACTAATATCTTTTCATCATAAAAACCTTTTATAAAACTAAAAGCAAATTGTGAGATGAGTTGTAAACAGAATGGAATGTTTTCACCAGGTTTTTTTATCAGGAATAAAGTGATAAGAAGGGTCTGATAAACAAGGGTGGACCTCAGGAGTAAAGAAAGCTATCTCTCTTTTACTTTGCTGGAACTGGAACCGCAGAACTGGCATTTTCCCATCGATAGAACCGACTTATCCCCAAAAACTATCACTAAATATTTTACACGTAATATATACGTTGATGAAACAATATTTATACACCACAAAATAACCAAACAGTGATTAAGTGAAGGTTACGGCCGACTACTGCATAGTGGGTTGTTGTTTGTTTACGTCGTTGCACTACGGCCACAGCCACTATCATACTAATATTGACAGCTGTTTTTATTTCATAGCTTTTTGACAGTTTGTACTATAGTGAATGCTACAAGATGATTGTAAATTGATTATTAATTATGTATACAGCATAATACCACCTGCTATTATTAAAATAAGTAAATTCAGAGTTATTTACGACCGCTTAAATCTCACTGCTGATATATCGTCGGCGGGGTTTTCTTGACAGCTTTTTTACTGACAATATATCGGCGACCTGGGGTTTTTAGACAAATTAAAAACCGACAATAAATTGGTGGCTGGTATTCAAAGTGTCAATTGGTAGGATTCAGATGAAAAATTTCATTCTATCCTTTCAATTAGTTACTATTAATACATGAGGAAAGTGATGTTTCCATAAATTATTTGTTTCTTACTTGTTTTATTTTACACTCTGATCTCCAATTTCTGATTGGATTAACCTTTTTATATACAGTTTGCAGCATCTAACTCTATTAATAGGACCTTTAAAAATAAGGTATGACATGACCCCTGCTTACATTTAATATTTCTATGATAACATGAGCTGTCCCTCCAATGTATAAATGTGATGGTTATTACATGAAAAAGTATTTAAAGATAGCCATACAATAATGTGCAAAGTTTACAGATTGTATCTACAATGGTTTTAAAATATTAAAATGTGTTTCCAGACTTTTCAAACCCAAATTATGTATATATGTATTGGACTTCAAACATAAAATCTAAAATAGTACTTTTATTTAGATTCATCATTGAAATGTTACACGAAATATCATGATATTTAGTTTTTTATAATTTTAGTAATGATGGTAATTGGAATCTAGAATTAAAAAAATGTTGGAATCAAGACTTGGGAATCAATACAAATTTTGGAATCCACACATCCTTATTTAAAAGCTTACTCAATTATCTTGATCAAGGACCAAATCTGATAAACAGTCAACAATCCAAATAGATTAACACTTTTTTTACAATTTTGTATTACTTCGTTGAATAAATGTAAAACAATATATTTTAATTTCTAACATTATAATATTTTTAGGTATGATGGAAGCCATGGCAGAAGAGTTGCGTGAAAATCCCAAAAAACCAAATGTAAAATTTACCACAGTTTATCCGTACATAGTTGACACAGGACTCTGCAAGAAACCAAGGATCAAGTAGGTTTACAACAGTAGTTCTACAAGTTTAAACAAATTGTTTCTTACTTTTCATTAATATTAACAAATATAAATTAAATAACAAAAGAAATGTAAAATAATAAGTATGAAATGAAACAATGAAATATAATGTGGAATTGGATTTCTATAAGTTTTTAATGTCTTAATTGTGCAACAATTCTTGTTTGATAGATATTTGCTTATCTGGATCTGAAATTTCATATTCGTTTTACAAAATTTCTCAGGATTTAACCATTAAATTTATACTAAACTCCTAAGCTATACTTAATCCTATTAGATGTGTATTCCGTCCTGTTGAATTTTAATGGTTTTTTTTACTTTTAAAGCCAGTACTAAATTTTGTTGAAGGCTTCCATCCTTAGGATACTCTGTTATACCTTGATTAGAGGGCGGGGGTTCATCAACAGTTTGAAACACAGCAGCAACCTCTGATATGGCGTAGTCCTGGTGAGGTTGGTGGTAAAATCTTATGGCCATTTTTAACATATAACAATCGTAAGGACGATTTTCTTTAAAGCTTGTAGTTTTTCTTCTTCAATATTTTGGTGCATTGTTTAATATAATTTTTTGTAAGGATTGTACACAATAACAGATATTCATTTAAGTACATCTTCTCTTAAATTAGAATTTGAATTATGTGCCATCCTTATTTGATTACCTTCCTCAAATTTTTAAATGTAAAGCTGTCCTTATGAACTGTCGTTTTGATTGGTTGCATATAGTGGTAAAATCAAATAATGAACATTCCCTAAAGTTTTAAATCAATACGGACTATGGTTAGGTTAGGTGGTATTGCAATATTGACACCAAAAGAGAAAAAACATATGGAATTATTATATTGACGAATACTGTTTCTAAAGTCTTTTGATATTTCATCTGTGCCAACATACAATTTCTCAATTTCAGGAGGCATGTGCGATTTAGATAATTTAATTTTGTCATTACTACAACATAAACTAAACTTCCCACTCATATTTTTTCATAATCAAAATAAAGTGCAGAGCAATGTTGACATTGAGAGTTGTGTGCATGCAAGTAGAAGGTAGATGTTTTTTTTTCTACTTCATATATTCCGAGTGAGTCTCGGCGGTGACCTCGAACAAGTACCCTCTACTGGACTCCATACTTTGGTATCTGACAGATTGTGAGTTCAAGTCCCACTGTAAGCGGCTTATCTTTTTGCCTCACAAAAGATTTTTTAATTATTTATTGAGTTTATAACCGTATTTTTACACCTTTTTTATTCCATTTTAAAATATGTTATTTGTTGATCTTATTTACCTTAAGACTTTTAATACCAATTGAATACTGTCACCTCAAAAAAAAAAAAAATGACACATACAATTGAGCAAACAAATAAAAGGAAACCCTGCTTGGTTATCGGTAAATATAAATACCGAGTCATATACAGCAAAAAGTAGTGATGTGACATGACGATGTCTTGTCCGTACTTGCAATGCTTCTGTGAAGGCCAAAGCCGGACGAGAAGAAGTTCTGCACCACGATGACTGTCACAGTGGCTTCCATCCGGCCACAATCCGCACAGTCACTCCTACACCGTCTCCTAATTGAACTTCTGTGAGAGGCTCTGGTCTGTCTCTCTTGCCTCTCGTCTCCCAGCTGTTTGTTAAGAAGGACACCAGAAACGCATTTACGGAGATAGATTCTTTGTTTTTGGAATACAAGAACGACCTAGTCCACAAAATACAGGGTTTGATATCTTCTCAGTTAGGCCTTATAGACAAGAGTTAGAGTCTGACTCTCGAGTTGGAGAAGGTTCAGGAAATTATTACTAGTCTTACGGCCTCTCAGTCTAGCGTAGTTCATGATGATGGTTGCCCGCATCCTCTACCAGTGACTCAAAGTTCTGCTGCAACGCAGACTAAGTTACCATTTCATCCACCATCAGTGATGTCTGTCAAGCTGCAGTGCCCTGTACTATCGCCTTACTCTGACTCCAATATGGATAGTGCCCAAAACTCTAGGTTAAGTAATAAAAACTTGCTAAAGACTCAGAATTCTTAAGTAAAGCGTACCACTTGGCTGAGTGATAAAGAGGTTTGGGGTGGTATCAAAAACCTGAACTCTGACAAGGTACTAGTGTTGTCTCCAGCTGAGTTCCTTAATATTAAGTTTGTTCATTCTCAGTTTCAGCCCTCTTTTATTGCAGGCTCTAATTTTAAAGACACTTAGCAACTATAGACCAATTTCATTAATCTCCACTTTTTCCAAAGTAGTAGAAAAAGTTATACTAAAAAGACTAATGGACTACCTTGAACAACAAGACTTGCTAACTAATTGTCAGCATGGGTTTGTGAAAGGTAAATCCACAACAACTGCAATTGCTGAGCTGGCAGAATTCATCTGCAATCAATTGGAAGCAGGGAAGTTTGTAACTGGCATAGTGCTTGACTTCAGCAAGGCCTTTGATTGTCTGGGACACAACCTTATCCTACAAAAGCTTCAAAGCCTGGGTATTAGTGGCTCTGCTTACAGGTGGTTTAAAAGCTATTTGGAAGAACGCACCCAAGTGGTGGAGATAACATAACCATAACAAAGGAACAATACAAAACATCAGCTCCAAACCATTACCTGTAAGCAGAGAAGTGCCACAAGCATCAGTCTTGGGACCTGTACTGTTTATTTTATTTACTAATGACATGCCTCTTCTTCTAAATACCTAAAGTCAAAAGTTAAAACTTTAACTACTGCTTTACTTTAATGTATTCTGACGATACTACCCTTCTGCTTACTGGGAACTCTACAGAAGAACTAGCAATTGACTCATATACAGCACTAAATATGGCGCACCAGTACTGCCACTCAAACAACCTAGTAGTCAATATTACCGACCAAACAACTGGCATTCGGTAAAAGACGAGATGAAATTGCAGCTCCTCCAGAAGTTGACATGCAACCCAAGGCAAAATTTTTTGGAGTGACAATTGACGAAACACTTTCATGGACTCAGCATGTTGATGACCTTTTTAAGAAACTAAACACCAGCCTCCTTGTCATCAAAAGAATTCACCACATCGGTGATTTAAGCATTGCAAAAACAACTTATTATGACCTTTTTGAGTCTAATCTGAGATACAGCATTGCTATATGGGGAGGGAGGCACTACAGTTACTAACCTACAGAGACTTCTCCTGATCCAGAAGAAAGTAATAAGAACTCTTAAAGGCCTAGGACCCAAGGAAAGCTGTCGTGAAGGCTTAAAGGACCTTTGTGTCTTGACAGTTGTGGCCCTCTACATCCAGGAAGTGGTTATGTTTGCCGATAGGAATGAACTCCCTCGGGGAACAGATGTACACCAGTACAACACTCCACATGCTGACAACTACATCCTGCTAGCACACCATCTATCACTGTATGAGAGGAAGCCGTCATACATGGGACGCAAGCTTTACAACCTGCTGCCAACCGAGATAAAAACTCAGAAGGGGAAGAACCCGAAGATGGCACTGAACAGATGGCTGGTGACCAGGCCTTTCAGTGGTCTTACTTAAATTTTGTAATTTTATCACTGTATTTATGACACCAATACATTTCTCTATGAAAATTGTAAATAAAGAGATGTTGACTTTGACTTTAAACTTTTACTAGCCCCCATAAGTAATTTCACCCCATAAGTATACTCACAAAGTCTAAAATCACACTGTAACAGAGAGGACTCACTGGAGTCTGATTGTTTTTGATAGGGTCAAGGGTATTCCCTGCGAGAGGTTCACCTGGATTCCTTGCAAGGAGTCAACGGTGCTCTTGATTTTTGTAGTAGCCTCGACAAAATCATCGGTGACAAACATATTTCTTTTGTAGAAAAAAGCTGCAAGCAATCGATCAACAGTTGCACAGATTAGTTGGAAGAATCATATTGATAATCTGAAGAAAAAACTTAACAATGCTCTCAGAATTTTTTATTTTTTGAAAGATTTTTGTAATGAAATTGCCTTAAGAATGTTGTATTATTCGCTTGTTCACAGTAGAATTGAATATGGTCTGATGTGTTTAGGTGGTACTAATACCACAAATATTCAAGCTATTTGTATACAGCAAAAACACTTTATAAGAATTATTTTAAGAAAATATAAAAGAGAGCCATCTCATCCATTGTTTACATCTCTTAATATTTTTCCATTAAGGTACATGTTTGTTTATAAGGTGCTAAAGATTTTTTATTTAAGAAGTGGTAACATAAAAAATCAAAATTATAATATGCTATCTCTCAGGTCTTCAGAAAAATTGATTGTACCTAAACCTTATTTTACTTTGTTTAACAAAATGTTACAATTTTTTAGTACTTAGAATGTACAATATAGTTCCTACAGAAATTAAGTTTTCAAAATAGGAAACATTTTCTTAAAAAATTAAAGAATTAGATTTTTAATATTGAAAATATTGACACTTTATTAAGTATAGTAGCATGAAACATAATTTGCAATAGTCATTATTATCATTATTTTTGTGCACTTTTTCTTTCAAAGAGAACTTATTTTTATATACATGTTTTACATTAAAATATAGCATTGGGATTTTTCAATAAATGTTATTTATAAGTGTCTTTAACGTTGTTTGCTGATCTTATATTATTTTGGTAAATTCAATAATTTAGGAACCTCTGCGCAAGCTTTACCTTAGAGGCCCGAATTTATTTTCTTGGACTTCATTATATGTAGTCAGACAGATTAATGTAAATTTTGTATTAAAAAAATGTGTATTTATAATAACATAATCTAAGTTAAATTAAGTCATGTTTAGATTTTTTCTTTAGTCTAACCTGGCAAGAATATTTATAATTGAGTTTCTTTTTCAAGCTGAAATTGTATTTCTTTCTAGGGAAGGCCAAAAGTAATAGCATTAGTTTCTTTGCATCAGTTGATACAATTTAACTTAAGCAAAAATTAACTGATGCGCAAGACCACCTGATGCAACAGGAAATGGATATTCCATACATCTTGCTCACCTGTTCTGCTTCTATTTGTATCAGACAACACAACAGTCGGTTGATTTCCTGTTGAAACATGAAAACCGATGCGAGTCTTAAATAAATCAGTTTGTATTTTACGTTCAGTGAATACTCAAGACGACTTGCTAATTCGTTTGAGCTGATGCGGTTAGTTTCAACAGTAACTGAATGCCTGACTTTCTGTTACTTTGCATCAGTTAATTTAAACTGATAAACGCTGGCAAATTGAACTGTTACATCAGTTAAGCAAAAGTAGCAAGTTAGCACATCCCTATTTCTTTGTAAGATTTTTGTTTGTCTGAGAAAATAAAGTTTATTCTTATTCTTCTTCTTCTGTCTCAAGTCTCGACAATCCTACAATCACAGCTATTTCTTGTTCTGCCTCGGAGCAAGCTGAACCCATGGCTCCTCCATCAACCTCTACAATGGTTTCAGATAATAACAAGTCTTTTTATAGATTCAGTTCAACAAACTCCGCCTATTAAGATTTTGCCCCGAAACAATCAGTCAATTTTCAACAAAACTGGTCATTTATAAGCTCTATTACATAGTATGAAAGTCGACATTGCTTGGGTGACCAAGCACTGGCTTTCTCAAAACAACTTTTCTGCGCTGAGTGTCCACGGCTACAGGGTGGCAGGTGTCTTCTGTAAG
Organism: Stictocephala bisonia; assembly: GCA_035578905.1. Lineage (NCBI taxonomy): Eukaryota > Metazoa > Arthropoda > Insecta > Hemiptera > Membracidae > Stictocephala > Stictocephala bisonia. Next base: position 1,741,356 of record JAQJVL010000157.1, on the reverse strand, counting down.
TTCGACAGGGTCAGGGGAGGAGTATGCACTTTGGTCAGTGATTCTTTTTCTTTTACCGTTTTAGAAAAGCAGGTTGTCTCTCATCTGAATTCAGAACTCAATTTTGAGTCCATTGTCATACTTACATTTGAACTAAACACCACTATCATCATCATTTACAGATACCCCCAGGGTAATTTTTCTGTGTTTTTAAAAAGTTTTGAGGAATCGCTTAGAATTTTACACAAACCTAGTCTAAAAATATTTGTCTGTGGGGACTTCAACATTCATTTTGATAGGCAACATGATAGGGAGTTTTTACTGCTATCTGACATTTTCAGTAGTTTTTCTATCAGAGCTCTTATTTCGTCAGTGATCCGTCCATCATCAACAGGAGGTTCTTGCATCGATAATATTTTAAATAACGTCGCACTTACTCATATGTTAGCTGACGTGGTTCCTTTCTGTTTGTCGGATCACAAAGCAAAGCTTGTAACAACCATAGTTAGAAGTTATGCTATTAAGGGTTGTAACTCCGCCCCTTTCCAACTTTTTTTAGAAAAAAAGATTAATGTTTTCTCTGAACTTCTAGATTCCATTGATTGGGATAATATCTTCTTACCTGACGACATAAATGAGCAGTATTCTTTATTCCTTAGTCAAGTGTCATCGTGTTTTAACTTCCTTGCTTTTCCTTTCATTACATCTGAGCGTAAGAAGTACCTCAAACCTGGTTGGTTGACAGGGAAAGTTCTGATGACCAGAGAACGCCTCAAGGACCTGTACATTTTGCAGCGTGACTTGCTTTCCGAACAACGTAGAATATTGTATAAGGTGAACAAGAAAAATTACCTGCTTTTAATTTTATCTCTTAAAACATCTCAGATCGAAAGCTGTTTGAAAAAAGTAACAATTTTTCCAAAACTGTATGGAACATTGTGTCTGAAAACTGTGGAAAACTCATGTGGTCATCAAGTTGGAAAATAGGGCTATACGTTTGGTGTTTGGTCTGGGGGGTCTGGAGAGCTGTAGGAAAGTGTGTCTGCGAGGACATTTCCTAACTCTTCCTACTATTTTTATCTACTCCGTATCAGTTTACACTTTTAAACTTATTCAAAATTTTCTACCCACAATCATACATATTCTACCAGAAATAAAAACAATTTAATTTTACCCCATCATAGTAATAACATTGTTATTTGAAAGTTATTTATTAGCATTGGATTATTCATGATATATAAATGATATTTGGAGATTTCCAGTGCTTTGAGTGTTTAGAAAACAATCACAACATTTCAACAGGTATAAGAAACTCCTGCCGTCTTCAGGTGTACTTACTAACTTAACCTACATCTAAAACTAATTTTTTCCCCTTAACCCATATTAAATCAGAAAAGACTTAATACTAAATGCTAGATACTAAAGATTACTGTTGAAAGTCAAAAGTTCTTAAAAAACTATCAAATATAACATAATTATACAAAATATAATACACAATATGAAATACAATAGAAATGCAAAATATGAAATCGGTCAACAAAACACAGAGCAAGTTATTAAATAGACCAAATAATCAATGACATACAAAAATAAATGCAAAATATGAAAAAATCATCAGAGCATAGATCAGGTTATTAAACAGACAAAATATTCAATGAGACACGAAATAAATGCAAATTATGAAAAAATTCAACAAAACATAGAGCAGGTTATAAAATAGACCAAATACTCAATGACATGCAAAAATAAATGCAAAAATATTAAAAAATCAACAAAACATAGATCCGGTTATTAAACAGACAAAATATTCAATGAGACATGAAATAAATGCAAAATATAAAAAAATTAAATAAAAAATAGAGCGGGTTATTAAATAGACAAAATATTCAACTTATCCAACCAGCTTCCAATTTCACTGAGCGGGGGAAGGAGTCCTCGCACCACTACACTCAAGAGATCAACTCACCATGACCGTCAAAAACGAACTGAATCCTTGTGGTAAGCCGATCCGTGACGAGTGGTGTGGGGTAGCTCCTTCCAAGCGATGCCTTGGTAGGTTGTTCAAGGTGATTTTGGGGAGGGGGTGTTGTAATCGTCCCTGTGTTTTTGAACAAATCTGTTGTGTTTGAAAGTATGTTTTTGTTTGATATTTCCTTATAACGAGCCTCAAAGCTAGTGTTCCGGGAAACAAGGTAAAAAACTCCCTCCAAGCGGATTTAGAGGCACGGGCGTCAGGCTGGGCGCCTGATGAATGATGGCGTGCCTCCAAGCTAGAATCCCAGGGACAAGCGAAATGATGCTCCCTCCTAGCAGACCCAGGGGCAAAGGCATCTAAACTTCATTGGGTGAGGTTAGGTTAGGTGTGGGGACAGGTCTTGCTGTATTTGGTGTATGTGGTTTTTTTATTGTTGTTAAAATGAGACTTTAACAAAGGTAACCAAAGTGGTCTTACCTCTACCCTACTTTGGCTAATTGGATCTTATAAAAATACTTATAAAAATGTTGTCTTAATGTGTTTTATGTTCTAAACGCTGTTTTACGGGCAATCCGCCTTATGCATTTAAGTTCAATATGTCTACTTTTCGTGTTGTATAGGTAATAAGACACTGCTTTAAATAAACAATTCCCATTACTAATGCTTATCTCTACATTTGATGTCAATATAAAAAAAAGAAAACAAATTAAATATAATATAAAATAAATTATATAAATCCTCTTCCAATTTTATCAGCTAACCTAAATATCAAACTAACAAATTAAACATCTTTAGTTAGTTATTTATTACTGTTCTTACTAATAATAAATTGAATGCTTAAAAAACATCTGATTTATAATGGTTTCAATGGAATAAACTAAACACTGAACAAATAAAATATCATAATTATTTACTTTTAAGTGTTTAAATAATCAGGTGTTTTGAAACCACCCTTGACATCAACAACCAAAATGGATTATGGGTTTGGTCACCTCATCAGATCGATCAGTACAACTCCCTGAAAATGCTTTCTCTGGCTGTTGGGTTTTAGAAGTGGCTTGAGTGTTTTTACCTTGACGTAGATATTCAGGAGGTTGCTCGCCAACAGAATCTTCTTTCTCTCTCGTCTAGAAGAATTGCCATAGACTTAATATTATTTTATAAAGTTGTCAATGGCATTATAGATTGCCCTGAAATACTCCAGCTCATCGACTTCCTGTTCCACATAGAACTCGTCTGGCTCAAACTTTCTCCAAACACAATTAGTTCACCAACTATGCCTATCACAGTTCGTTGCACAGTCTCTTGCGAGTGGGAAATACTTCTCAATTGGACTTCTTTGGGCAGAATTTCAGCACCTTTAGGAGCAAACGTTTGATTGTGTTTCAAATTTGGTTCATTTATAGATTAATGTATGTTTCTGTTTTTATTATTATTATTTTTTTTTTATATTTATTTAGTGTTACATTGTATATTTATTATTGTTATACTGTATTATTGTTATTTATCATGTTGTTATATTATTTATATATTGTATATTATTTATTAACTTAGGCACATATTCCTTAGGTAGCCATTTAGTTATAAATTGCAAAAAAAAAAACACATAAATATCAGGCAGTCAAAGTAGGCCTATGAACTTACTACTTATGTTTCAGGTATTTAAAGAAACAACTGTTTTAGTTCTAAAATGTGTAATTTTTAAAACATGTAAAAATAATTCTGCAGTGTGCTGAAGTTTTTAAATATTAAAATTAATAATTTTAAAAATTGAATTTAAGTTTATGGCTTCGACATTCTGTGCTATGCAAAATTAACCCTTTTAATGCCGACGTGCGCCGCGAGCGCACGTCAGAGTTTGTTCGAAAAATGCCGACGTGCGCCGTGAGCGCACGTGCCTCGGTCCCGCTAAAACTGCCGATGTGCGCTATGGGCGCACGTCAAGTTTTTATTATATTGTAATTTTATTTGTCGACCGAATGCTTTCAAACTTGACATAGGGATTGAAGACAATATGGCAACAACAAAATTATTACTCTACTGATCGTTGTCATGACGTAATAACAGCTGTTTATCTGACGTTTTTACCAATTTTGGATAATTACATGTTTTTTCAAAGATTTTTATATCTACTATGTTTTTGAATGTAAGTGTTTTAATTTTTGTATGTGTACTTACAATTATATGTAGATTAGTCTCTATATTTTAATACTGTGGTTTAGTTTATACAAAAAGTAGTAATGTATGTTCAAACTTGAAAAAATAAAAAGAAAAAACTTATTGAAACTTTGTAATATAATTTTTTTTAATTTTATTTGTCGACCGAATGCTTTCAAACTTGACATAGGGATTAAAGATAATATGCCATATGGCAACAACAAAATTATTACTCTACTGATCGTTGTCATGACGAAATAACAGCTGCTTATCTGACGTTTTTACCAATTTTGGATAATTACATGTTTTTTCAAAGATTTTTATATCTACTATGTTTTTGAATGTAAGTGTTTTAATTTTTGTATGTGTACTTACAATTATATGTAGATTAGTCTCTATATTTTAATACTGTGGTTTAGTTTATACAAAAAGTAGTTATGTATGTTCAAACTTGAAAAAATAAAAAGAAAAAAACTTTTTGAAACTTTTTGTAATATAATTTTTTTAAATCTTGTAAAAAACTCAAAATTATATTTTCTTTACTACAAACATATTATTACGAACAAAACAAGACCCCATTTGTTAATTTATAATAATAAATAAGAGAGCTATGAATGTTTTAACAAAATATGTCAAAATGGCCTAAAGTGGCCTGGCATTCTTCGCACACCCTTTATGAAAATGGGTTGGCATTTTTCGTAAGTACCCCAAAAAACTGTCTGGCGCTAAAAGGGTTAAAATTACCTTCAATTCAAAAAAGGTTCATTTAACCCTTAAAACGCTGAGTAATTTTCTGTAATTTTTCAATTAACGCTTAATTTTCTTGAATATATATAATTTTAGTTTTTGTAAAGTTATATTTTTTTTAAATCTAAACCAGGATAGTACAATGTAAAAAAAATAATAATAACGATATTGTATTTTTATATTCATTTTTTATTCATTACAAAGTTTTATCAAAACTGTAAAAACGAAATATTATTGGATGCAATTAAAAAAATTGTATACTTGCAAAAATAAATTTTTCAATTGAAATATGATTTTAGAATGACAATTTCTTCCTTAGAAAGTAGCAGCTGTATGAAAAACTTCAAAACTATAAATTGTATAGCCATAATAAAAATATATACAATATAACTCAATAAGACAACAGATTATACAAAGTTTATTATTTTGAATTTACTCTATATTTTTCATTGTGAAGTCTAGTTTTATTTTTGTTGTAAATAGTGTTTATTTTGTGTACATAATCTGTTTGTTTACACACCGGAGGTTAGTACAATGCACGAGACAGACAACAAATAACTGCAGACTGACGAGCGCCAGCCGGTTGCCGCGTCATGTGACTAGCAGATGCGTATATATTCGCTGCGAGCGCTAGCGGTTACCTCAATAGAGGCAATAATGAATGAAAACTTCATATTATTTACATTCGTTGCCTCGTAACCGGTCCAAAGGTCTCGAAAATGAATAATAACCTGAAAATAGTCTTGACCTTGAATCTTAGAACTCGCTACGTTGTATTAGGCCTCTTCTAGGATTATTGTTATCAGCTCGCGAAATATTACGTATAACGCGTTACGGGCAATTGTAAACATGCGTATATATACGGATGCCGCGTTTTAAGGGTTAAATCCTTAAAGTGTTCAGAAGTTGCCTCAGAAACTCTGTGAACAAAAACACTAAATTATTTTAAATACGAGGGCCGTTTTTTTTTCAACCTCCGGTGGGCCATAAATAAAAGACAAGTGAATAGAACAAAATTATTTTATTACCAAAATGTATGTACACTTATGCTTATTTCTCAACATAATCACCCTGAAGATTGAGGCATTTGTCATACCTGTGGACAAGCTTTCCAATACCCTCTTCATAAAATGTTGCCGCCAGTGAATTTAAATGAGTCTTGACCGTGTCTTGAAGTTCCTCAGTAGTCGGAAAGTGCTGACCTCCAAGCCATTTCTTCAGTTCAGGAAAAAGATGGAAGTCGCTCGGTGCTAGGTCGGGACTGTAAGGTGGGTGGTCCAAAATTTCCCACTTAAATGTTTCAAGAAGTTGTTGGGTTACACCTGCAGTGTGAGGGCGGGCGTTGTCATGCAACAGAACAATTCCTGATGTCAGCATACCTCTTCTTTTGTTCTGAATGGCTCGCCGCAAATGTTGTAAAGTTTGGCAATAAACAGCTGCATTAATTGTGGTCCCAGGCTGCATGAACTCCACAAGCAACGGACCTTTTTGGTCCCAAAAGTCCGTAGCCATAACTTTTCGGTTGCTGAAAGTTTGCTTGAATTTTTTGGGTTTATTCGGTGAATTTGTGTGCATCCATTGTTGAGATTGTTGCTTTGTTTCGGGTGTGTCATGAAGAATCCAGGTCTCATCTCCGGTTACAATTGATTTAAAAAAATCTACTCCTTCATTGTGATAACGTTCAAGGAATGTCAAAGCTGAAGCCATTCGGCGAGTTTTGTGGGTGTCACTCAACATCTTTGGCACCCAGCGAGCACAAATCTTTTTGTAACCTAAATGTTCAGAAACAATAGAGTACAGAGAAGATCTCGACACTTCTGGAAATTCCAAAGACAAAGCACTTATTGTGAATCTACGGTTTCCTTTAACCACTTTGTCAACTCGTTCAACAAGATCGTCTGTAGCGACAGACTTGCGTCCTTGACCTCCTTCATCATGCACGTCGGTTCGGCCAGTTTTAAACTTACGACACCATTCCCGCACAACACCTTCACTCATAATGTTTTCTCCGTAAACACGGCACATTCTCCGATGGATTTCTGCTGCAATATTCCCCTCTGCTTGCAAGAAACGAATAACACTTCTCAACTCGCATTTGGCGGGAGAATCAATAGACGCGGCCATGTTTACCCGACTGCTGCTAAGCGCAAACTGGCTACTTGAACTCGGGAGTGACAAAAGTTGTAGTGGGGAAGATGCGCGATCGACTGCTGCGCACAGGGCCGGTCTGTGACCTTTCTAGCCATCATGGCGTGCGATCGGAGGTTGAAAAAAAAAACGGCCCTCGTATATAGATTATGCAATTCTTTATTATTATTATATGGCCAACATTGGACCACTTCAGTCATCAATATGAGTTGGATGTTTTTTCTCTTTCTTTTCTTTCTTTCTTTTTTTTCCCGAATACTTCTCAGTCCACTTGGATTGTGCTTTTCTTTCTTCATCCAAAATCACCCCTAACAGTCTCTGCTTACCAATTTTTATATATAATTTGGTTTTTTTATCTTTAAGGATTTTGAGTTCGTTCAACTTTCCTTTCAACTCCTCAACAGTAATCTGTATCACTCTTCTTTGATTTCTTAGATCCACCTGATGGTACACTTGCTATTCCATAATTTCTCTATTATCCTTCTACTTATCCTGTTCTCTGGAGTCCTCACTAAATGTCCTAAAAATAAATGTTTTTCTTTATTATTGTGCTTGTCACTGGATCTACTTTTTATAGACTGTTTCATCAGAGGCTAGTTTCCTAATTCCTTCTCTTTGATACTTTCTTTTGTAATCTGTCTATTGCTACAGTGTTTGTTGTTTCAAATAAAGTTTCACTTATACATGTTATTTGTGGCTGTGTGACTGTCTTGTAATGTTTCAATTGTGTGGCTGTTGAGAGGCATCTTACATATGTTATTTGTGGCTGTGTGACTGTCTTGTAATGTTTCAATTGTGTGGCTGTTGAGAGGCATCTTACATCTGTTATTTGTGGCTGTGTGATTGTCTTGTAATGTTTCAATTGTGTGGCTTTTGAGAGGCATCTTACATATGTTATTTGTGGCTGTGTGACTGTCTTGTAATGTTTCAATTGTGTGGCTGTTGAGAGGCATCTTACATCTGTTATTTGTGGCTGTGTGACTGTCTTGTAATGTTTCAATTGTGTGGATGTTGAGAGGCATCTTACATATGTTATTTGTGTTTTAATCCATTTGTTTATTCTATTTTGCCATGACATATTCTCATTCAGGTTTTATGCTATGACTTCACTTAAATATTCAAAATTTTCAACTATTCCTATTTTTAGTTCTCCAATGTAAATTTTATTCGCTTAATGGCGGTTCAGTTAGCATATTTTTTTTTTTTAAACATTTTCTTGAACCAACACCCTGGGCTATTTCCAGAGATGATCTTACTTGTATTTTTTTTTCTTTAATACTGTTGGCTATAAGAGCAAGGTCATCAGCAAATCCTAAGCAGTTTAAATATGTTGTCTTTAATCTTCCAACTTGGATATTTTTTTTATTGTCTTTGTAACATTCTCTCATTATATATCCTAGTGCACAGTTAAAAGGAAGTTGTGACTAGACAACACCTACTCTCAGACCACTTTTTACCAGAAATAGTTCTTAAAGTTTGCTTATAACCTTGACTGTACAATTTGTATTTGTTAGGGTTAGTTCTATCAGTTTAATTAATTTTGGGTGGAGTTCAAAATGTCTAGGGATAGAATCGTAAGTTTTTTGAAAGTCTATAAACGTTATTGAAAGAGGCTTTTTTTTTGTTTTCGGTAACATGCCATGATTAGTTTTAGAGTAATAATTTGTTCAAAACAGCTCCTGCAAAGTCTAAAACCTCCTTCTTACCTATCTAGTACTTGATCTAATTGTTCTTTAATCCTACTGTGAAATATTTTGGAGAAAATCTTGTAAGTGCAATCCTGCAATATATATATATATAAAACAAGTAAAACCTGGCATATCTGGCCCTGTGATATCCGGAACTTCTGATAACCGGCCCAAGTGCCTTAGTGACAAAGAAAATGAATATTAGTTCCCTTTCTTTGACCTTGGGAAAGAAGAGGTGGGAATCGTAATGAGGGATTTTCCAATAACAAATGTCGACTAAGCTATTTTTGGAAACATTGCCCTTACTTGTTGGTAGATTAAACAGTAGTTATTGATTGTGTTGCCATTCCTTGTGCGTTAGTACGAGTTTTTCTAGTATACTGTATTTTACTGTTTCACTGTTTTTTTTATTTACTGTATGTTCCAAAATAAAATTTATAATCTTTTGAAATTTTTTTTCTTTCCATTACATAACCAGAAAGTACTTTAACTAAGAAATATGATACTAGCAGGCCAACAGTATTTTAGTTTTGATTTTTGTTAAAAAAGTGTGCTTTTTTATGAAATTATTACTAAATATTTTGAAAAACCCTTACAGCTCAGTTTTAAACAATCCGCTAATTATGTAGTTCCTTCAAAGCATAACCGTAATATCTGCAATGCATTTACTACGGTACATGAAAACCAAGCCTTTATTATGGAAATTCCATATCTGGCTTCAAAATTATCCGGCCAACCCTGGTGCCACATTAGGCCGGATATGACAGGTTTTACTGTATATTAACTCAAATAATGATTATTGCACCTTTAAATTTATAAATTATAATCCTAAGAGTATAAAATATTTATTGTTGGGTTTTGGTGCAAGGGTTTGTTGTTAGTGAAGGGCAAACTAGAGTGAATGAAAGAAAGTTGTAACAATTTTATTAATAGATCCCTATACATTTTCCTCATCTCTCACCCATCCACCAACCTAACCTCTCTCCTCCCCCTTACCAAGAAGAGATTTACAATGGTGACAATCAGCCAACTTACAAGCTGACAGATTATATGACAGACAGAAAATCTAGCAATACAATTTTTAAATTCATTCTATGATTATATATTGTTATCAGTGATTATGCTTGGTTATGCTGGGCAACTTAAATCTAGAAAACTACCTCTTCAACTGGCTTACTTGCTAATCACAAATGAATTTTCAGCAAAAACAAATGAGGCATTAACTTAGTATATGTTTTACAGTCAAAAAAAGTTTCTGGTATCTGTAACAAAACATTGTTATACGTCAGACCCCATGACTATGACCAAGTTGAATGAACTTTCCTGGTAAGGAATGTGCTATATTGAGTCGCTTTGGCATGGGTGTGGGATGATGCAACTACTGGAAGTTTAACACGTTCAGTGCAGGTGGACCGTATACGATCCACTGCCGGCCGGGTGCTGGGAGCGCGTGGACCGGGCCCATACCACTCTACACTGTTGTTGCTATGCAGTCAGTGTGAGCTCAGCTCTTGCGCGAGGTAGACCTTACGTCGGCCGCTATTGAACCGTTCTATATTTTTGCGTTTTCCGTTTTTATCTATCGTTTTTTCGAGCGGAGTTTTACAATTATTGATGTAATTTAGTGATTTCTTCATGTAAATAAGTTTGTTCTTTATGTAAATAAGTGAGTTTAGTGTAGAATTTAGTGTAATTTTTATTGTTGAAACATGGCTGACAACACTGTTGATGACCTTGACTTGAGTGACGACATTATTACAAGTGAAGATTCCGTCACCGAAAGTGATGATTATGATGAAGTTTTGAACCTTATTTGGTGTAACAACACTGCTGGACTCAAAAAAATTAACATTTTGAAGGACAACAAGCTATTGGTGGCCATACCTGGTGATGGCTCACCTATTGATTGGTTTTCCAGCATCCCAAGGGGCTGATGGACCGTATCCAGACCACAACTTATGACGTTATAAACAACTTTTTCCCATGCTACAACCAACTTCGTTTTGCTGTTTTTGGGCTGTCTATACCTTATGAAAAGTAAAATTAAATTTTATAGTACTCAGTTTCCCGGGTCGGTTAGAGTGTTTTTACTATAGCACTGAACGTGTTAAGTGGCCCTACACTACAGAATGTGGACCCGAAATTCAAACTATGGATCATATATTTAATGATTGCCCATTGAGTTCTTTTAAGGGAGGGATTAGCTGGTCTTGATTCAACCAAAAAAGCATGTGATGAATGATTGTAAAACCTTTATTTAACTCTGTGACTGGATATCAATATTTAAACTCAAAGACACAAGTATTTTGTACTAAAAATGTTGTTTTATTTAGATTTTTTCAAAGGTATATAGGTATAGTTTTAAAATTGTCAATTTAATTTTAAATTTGTTATTTGTTATGGGTGACCAACCTAACATGGTGGACATTCATCATTTAGAGAGATAATGCTCCCCATTTATTAGTGAAGTTAAGTGGTAAAACCAACAAAATACCTACCTAACTACACACCTAATTGTACCTAACAAATAAGTACATTATAACTAAGAAAAACTGACTTCACCTACCTTAAGAATAACTGAAATTCAAGAAACAAGATACCAAGATCCTGTGAACTTTGCTATATTATAACTTATACATCAATAAAATGACATGACATGTATAGTCAATGTCCCACCCACCCACCCATACACGTACAGTGGTAATGACCCACCCATACACGTACAGTGGTATTGACCCACCCAACAATACACGTACAGTAGTATTAACCCACCAACCACTCATACACGTACAGTGGGATTGACCCATCCACCCTCCCATACACGTACAGTTATAATGGCCCACCCACCCACTCATACACGTACAGTGGTGATCAATAAATTTCATTTTAAAGTATTAAACTAAGCTTTAATCAAATATTTATTACGAGTTTATTACAATACATTACTCAAATGAATGATTTATGAAGTAATATTTACTGTTGAAAATCAACCTAACATATGGAAGAGAAAACTGTGTCAGTTGCTGATGAGCAATGCTGACAGTGCAAAGCCAGCACATTCCACCACTGGCAGCTCAGAGAAACAACTGCTAACACCATTGACAAAGTCCCACGAATAACTCTAACAATAGTCTCACCTGCAATGCCTTCAAGTTGCTAATGCAATAATAACACATATGTGCACTACAAATGTCACATAGCAATTTATGTTGAAGGAACTGGACTATATCATCTTTACAAGTTTCATTGTTATATAGTTTCATTAACATATGTCCCATTTATACTCCAACAACTATTATAAAAATTTTTTATTTTTTGACATTCTAAAAACAATAACCACGAGGAACCTGCCAAACCTCGTCATAAAAAACAGTACTAAATATTGACATTTATATATTATTAATTTTAACTCCAGTGAATCAGCCAAACACTGTAAGAAAAAAACTGCTTTCCTCTCAACTTTATTTGACAATATAAATTATAATTACAACTATCACAAACTTATTAACAATTAAGAGTAACATGAAAAATGACTAATTGTTCTTAGTCTAACACCTCTAAACTGAACTATCTATCATTACAACAAGAGGAATCAGCCAAACCTAGCACAAAAAACTGATTCTCTCATCTGAACTAAGGACAATGACAAATTCTCAACATGTGACATTGTCTTTGTCAAAGTAAAAGGCTTTACTGAGTGGCCTGCTATCATAGATGACATAGAAATAAACAAAAGTAACATTAGATACAAAGTTAACTTTCTTGGTCTAAAGAAACTGGTATTCTTAATAAATCAAATGTGTGGCATAACCTGGAAACTGTACGTAAGTATTGACAGAAAAAAAACTCAAAACTACCAGAACAATACTTTCAATAATACGCTTGCGGAAGTTGAAAAGTGCTTATCCAAAGAAAAGAAAGACAGAGAAATTGGAAAGATCTTATAAGTGGAAACACAATCTTCACCTGGAAAGATCTTATAAGGGGAAACACAATCTTCACCGCCATGTATATCTAATAATTTGTCAACTTAATATTGCAACATCGAACCTCTGGCTGACATTCAAGCTAAGATTCAACATGCCCAAGACGCAGATCTTGAAACAACTCTTACTCTTGCAGCAGAGGTTGGAAACGCTCTTCTGGCTGAAAACAGTAAATTGAAGGAAAGCTTACATAGCATATTCCTACAGATTTCACAGTTAGTTTAACAGCAAATACAGAAGTTTAACGATTCTGATACATTAGACTATCAAGAGGAACTTGACAAATTAGTAAATGAAAAGGAAATCCTACTAAACAGAATCTCTAACTTAGCTGAAACTATAAACCAAACGGAAAATCAACTAACTAAAGAAATAGAACTGCGTGTTAAACTGGAGCACATTTTTGAAGAACAGGATAAAGAAAAGAACAAACAATCAAAAACCATGAAAGCAATACTATATGGCTGCAGGAGGAAATAAGACATCATAAAACTCTACATAGATATAAAGAAAAGGGCCAGAACAGAAAACCTTCTTCAGAATGCTCAATAAAATATGCTGAGACACAAACCATCAACATAGACTCACACACCCAGAACAATAAATCACCCAGTCCTCCTTCACATGGCTCAACTACAGACCCGCCAGGACAAGCTGGAGAGTCAGATGATGATAATGCAAAAAACCATGCATTGTCATGATAAAATGGAACCAACAAGGTGTGTGCCAGTGTTTCCAAGGACAGAAACACCCTCTCCCAAACCAAACTCACTTTTGCCATCTAGCACAAAAAGAGACAATAACAACACAAAATAACAATATAAAATATACAAATAAATATGGCCTATTACAAATTTACTAACAAATCAATTTTTGTGACTTGTTGAGTCACAGAAAGTTGAGGGTTTTCATAATTTTTTTTAATATCTCAATATTATCAGCAGTGAGTAACTATCATCAGAAGTAAACAAATTATAACTTTATAGGAATACTCTTACAAAAAAACAACTTTATTAACAACTCTGATAACAAGTTGAAAGCTATCTGGAAATAAATAAATCTAGAAAGGAACAACACGACAAAACAGTTCTCTAAACTTGAAGTGGATGGTAACAACATCAAAACACGCAAGAATTGCAAACCAACAAAACACATTTTTTGTAAATATAGCAAATAAATCAGTAACCGCTCAACAAAACCACCATAGAATCATTGAGGCATGTCTTTCATTTAATTAACAAATAAAATATAGGTACACTTTATTTCAGATTTCCCTCCTTGTTGGGAATAGTAACACCACAAGAAGCTGCTCGTCTTGTCATCTCAGCTATGCGTAGAGACCTTAATGAGATGTCTATACCGTCAAACCTCCTTACAGTGAACAACATATTCAGGTTGGTTCTTATACAATACTAATATAATAGAGTGAAATTTACTTTTGTCCAGTTGGGCTATTTTCTATTTTTAGTATATTCTCAGACATAGTTTTTCATGATTAGATATAAGTTTTCAACAATTATTTTGTTTCAACAGGTAAAATGTGAACATTAAAAACTCTTTTTTAAAGGACAAAAGTCTCCTGATTGAATATATTGAGATACTTGTGAATTAAGAGAAATTTTAGGCAGTTCAATTTTCTTGAACCTATGTAAAAGAAAATGCTCCACAATAGCAAAAAGTGTATTCTACAGTTAGTTGATAAATGTTATGTGGAATGTAGTAACTGGAGACAGGTCATAGTATCTTGATTTAAAAAGTCAGTTTCAAAATAAAATGTACTCGAGTTTGAATCTGGCGTAAATCTAATACTAGGCCTAACGCAATTTCTCTCAATTTTTAGTTTATTTAATTCTGTATCTCACTGTATTAGTTGCAAATTTTTATTTTAGTTAAAAATATTTTATTGTGGTTCTAGACAAAAAAAACACACACATTTTTAGTACTTTTGGAACAATGTTTTTTTTTAAATATGTTACATAGCAAACTTTTTTAGCTCAGAATGTTGAAATTTCAAATCTGTTTCAAGAGGATAAAGCAGAATTTTGTAGTTCAGTTTTCAATTTCGCCATTATTATTATGTTGTGTTTACGTTAGTTGCTGTCAGTGTCTTGTTTGTTTATGTTTATAATAACATGTTTGTAATTAATATTAAGTGAAATAAGGGTAATAAAGGTATATATATATATATATATATATATATTTTTTTTTTTTTTTAAGTGTAATTTGGTTTGTTTGTCATTGAATTAATTTTTTCGTTGAATTTTAGAATTTGTGTATAGATTTTAAAATGGATAAGGATTTACGGACATACTGAGAAACTGATATAATATAAAACTGATTCAGACATAAAAAAAATTAATCTACTCATTTATAAAGTGTTTTCAAGGTAATATAGATTTTCAGAACAATGCGCTATATTCTCAGTCATGGTAGTAAACAATATATCTCATAATGTCCAGTTTAGTATATATTTTATGAAACTAGATAAAATATCTGGCAATTTGTATATATTGAAATCAGTTCTCATCTTTTTAATGTCACATGAAAAATCACATATTATTAAAAAAATTGTAGTCCTTCCAATCTCGTTCACAAAGAAGACTATCTAATTTCAAAATACTTCCTTCCAAACCACATTGGATGTGAACCGACCTTGAGGTTTAATTTCTACCTTAACAATTTTTAACGATTTCCCGCGCAATAGAGCCACATACAACTGACCATGACTGAAGACTGGTTCAGGTAAGTATACTCTGACTCAGTCGATTGTTTGTCCCTGCGCCTTGTTTATTGTGTCATTCAAAATGCCACTTTGATAGAGATTTGTCTTCGCTTAAATGAAAATGGAACAGTAGTCTCAGATAGTGATAAGTCAATGCGAGGTAATAGTACCTGTTGTCTAACCTCTCTACCAGTAATAGTACCTATTGTCTAACCTCTCTACCAGTAATAGTACCTGTTGTCTAACCTCTTTCTACCAGTAATAGTACCTGTTTTCTAACCTCTCTACCAGTAATAGTACCTGTTGTCTAACCTCTCTACCAGTAATAGTACCTGTTGTCTAACCTCTCTACCAGTAATAGTACCTATTGTCTAACCTCTCTACCAGTAATAGTACCTGTTGTCTAACCTCTCTACCAGTAATAGTACCTGTTGTCTAACATCTCTACCAGTAATAGCACCTGTTGTCTAACCTCTCTACCAGTAATACAGTAGAACCTCTTTAATCCGAACTAATTGGGACCGGGGATAGTTCGGACTAAGGAATGTTCGGATATTAGAACATATTGTTGCTTTTACATAACAATAGCTAAAACGTGGCTAAAATGGATCGTAATTGTTGCGGGAAAAGTGAAAAATGCTTTATAAAGTAAAATACAGTGTTTATTTAATACAGTAGTAAACATAGTGAATAAACAGTACTGTTTCGCGCGCATTCCGTTGTAGTTCATTCAACGGCCAACGTTAAACGGCTTCTGCGGCGGCGTTCGGATTAGTGGACGTTCGGATTACGGGGGTTCGGATTAAAGAGGTTCTACTGTAGTACCTGTTGTCTAACCTCTCTACCAGTAATAGTACCTGTTGTCTAACCTCTCTACCAGTAATATTACCTGTTGTCTAACCTCTCTACCAGTAATAGTACCTGTTGTCTAACCTCTCTACCAGTAATAGTACCTGTTGTCTAACCTCTCTACCAGTAATAGCACCTGTTGTCTAACCTCTCTACCAGTAATAGCACCTGTTGTCTAACCTCTCTACCAGTAATAGTACCTGTTGTCTAACCTCTCTACCAGTAATAGTACCTATTGTCTAACCTCTCTACCAGTAATAATTTCCAACTCCAAACAATTTTCAAACATTTTTCTAACAATTAGTCTTTGTTTTGCCATTTAGTAAACCTTTCATTCAATTGAAGTTTCTCAACAGCATTACAACTCCACCTTCCTTCAAACTCAACTCACGGACAGTTAGTCAGTAATTTCAAGGCTGTTTAAAAATTCAGTCGGAAATTGTGGCAGTTCACTCTCATCTTCAGTTATTAAAGTATTTACACTCATGTAAGTTCTGGATGAACCTGGAAGGAGATCTAAAACCCTTTTATTGATCTCATTGCAGTGCTCATTCTTAGGTGCATAATTGCATGGCTTGAAAGGTAAGAAGTGTCAAGAGGGAATGATGAATTTTGACCATATATTTCACTGACAATATCTGAGTCTGAAAATGGCAACTCCACTAAACTATCATTATTGATAGGGTTTTGACTATTACCAATTTCAGGAAGTAAGCAAATTCATATTCATCTGCGATAGCTCTCATATTTTTTGTGAGTTTGAAAACTTTTAAAAGAGACCAGAGTTGAAAATGTAATTGAGTTCTGAACTGTAGCAGCTCTAGATATGTGAGGTGCAACTGGCAACACTTGCCAAAATCTCCTCCTAAGATGACGATTTTCCCACCAAATCGTACATCGTTACCCATTATATCTCTCAATAATCGATTAACACACATTAAAGAATGTTAGTTGGCCGTAGTTGCCTCATCCCAGATGATTAACTTTGCTTAACAGATTATGGCAGTTCCTTTACTATAAACTTTTAAACTAGATACAGAATGTTCATGTAAATTTAGAGGTAGTTTGAATCGGCTTTGAACTGTGCGGCCATGTGGAAGTAACATAGCAGCAATTCCAGTCCATGCTACAGATATAACTTGCATTCCTAAATTAATACAATTCTGGATAAAACACCTATACACAAATGTTTTTTCCAGTACCACCTGACCCATCTATAAAATATGCCCTACAAACACTTGTATATTTGTCTGTGTTGTGGAGTAAGTTGAGAACTTCGTCAATGACAACTCGTTCTTCTTCATTTGCTGAAGCCATCATTTGCATTTGTTCATCAACTCGAATGTCCTGTGTAGTTTCCTCCATAGTTCGAGGTAAATTGTCAATAGTAGGTAAATCACAGCATGAAAGAGAGCAACTATGTAATTTTAGCATTTCTAAAATGTTTTGCAAAGCTAACTGATAGGCTACCTCAGCCGTGTAAGAGATCTTCAGACATTGCCTCTTTGAAGAGATTCTATAAATTCAGGGCATTTGATGGGCTCTGAAATATACATATCTAGGTAAATAACTGTCTAAGCTGATATGGCATTTGAAAGGAAGAAGCCTTTTCTAAAGCATACTGCCATTCTTCATCATCAAATATCAACCCTCGGGCAGTGGCAGCTGGATTAAAAGTAGGGTAGATCATATTTTTAAAGATCCTCATACCTTCAAAGCGTGTAGCCCCTATTACATGAAACAATAATAGACGTATATGGTACCGCTCTGAATCAGATGGTGATACACTGTACATTCGCCCAATTGTTTTTGTATGAAGTTTATATTTATACCATTGATCTTTACTCCATACGTAGTGGTCTGGCGTTTTAGGGTAAATGTAACGACTTCTTGTAGTATAATTGCTGTTCAACTTGAACCATGTCATTAACTCCGTATTACGTAACTCTGCTTGGATCCACATTGATATGAGCACGGAAATACAGCAAGAGGAATGGATTATAAGGTACAATAAACTGATTAGTAACATCAATAAACTCTCCATTAATGCGTTTAGTTATGGTCGTGCCATTATCTCTTCACCTATAAAGTGGATAGCCATTTACATTATCTTTTTTCTTCAATGAGAGACTTTGGAAAATCTTTCTTACATTTTCCTTCTTTCGTGCAAACACAGGAAGAATTGAGATGACCACAGCGTACATGTACCATATGAGTTTTTACTAATTCATAGAGTTCTTTATGTGAATGGTACTCGGGTTGGAAATTTCAGCAGATACAACTTTGTCAATGTCCTTTGGATTCCTAAACTTAAAATTATCTTCCAATGTTTAAAGCACATAAATGTTGTGGGGCAGTCCACGTGTTTATAATTCCACAGTGTACAAAAATGCTTTTACTGCTCCAGAGATCTCCACTTTACAAATTAGTTGTATCAATTCTTCAAATTTAACATGAAAAACTCTTACCTTAATGTCTGGCCTATTATTTGGTGTCTTCCAAGAATAATAATATCAGTTATTTCAGACCATGTAGGATTGCAAGTAAATGTTATGAAGAGGTCTGGCTTGCTAAACTTTCTCACTAATGCCGTAGCATCTTGGTAATTCTGCGTCATATTTCTTGGACGCCCAATAAAAGATGAAGGCAGAACTACAGTCCAACCTACTCTCTCAACTTTTCATGCCGAGCCCTCACACGTAATGTTATGTATGTTACTACGGGCAATTTAGTTTGTTCCCTTCAGATGTACTTCAGTCTATCTCCTTCAATTCGGCAGTAATAATCCACAAAATGTTGCTGAGTAAGTTTTTCAGCATTTATTAATGGATTGAAGTCACCTGCAGGACCATTTTCTTGGACTGAAATTCTATATAAAACATATTCTCGCATAGTAACAGTTTTCGTATTTTAGTTTCACGCACACCTTGAATTGGCATATCTATGTGCCAACCAGTTTCACCACATGGCCAAAGAAAAGCGTAGCACATAGGATCACAATGCATATTATCATAATTCATCTTTTGTAAAGTACATGTTTTTTCATAAACAGTTATATGTCTATTAGAACTGAGAAGGAGGTGCTCCTATGCTGTTTCAAACACTCCAGAAATTTCAGAAGTAGTAGGATCATTATATCTCCTATGATCTGCAGATAGTTCATGGTAAAATCGCATAACAAAATTTATTGGTGAATGATTTTCTTTAAGTGCAAGGGCTTTTTCCTCTTCAAGTTTCTGATGCATGTTTTGTTTGAACGGACATAAGGATTGAATTTACTAAGCTTAACACTTATGCTATTAAGTGTCTGTTTGGACAAACCTTTGTTAGAATAATGTGACATTCTCATTTTATTTGCTTTGGCAAAATCAAGAATATATAACTGACCATATTAAGTACTTTGGGAATCATCAGGATATAATGGAGAAATTCGGTGATGAACCATGGATTCTAAAGGAATAAGGACCATAGTTAGGTGGTAAATCAACTTTTGTGCCAAATGAAACAAACGACATTGAATTATTGTATTGGCGAATGTTGTCTCTGAAATGTTTAGATATTTCATTATTACTAAAGAACAACTCTTTCATTTCTACAAGTGTAGTAGAAGGTGAAAGTTTGATTTTTCTATCATAGCAACAAAGAGTGAACTTTCCAGCTGTATTCTTCTCAGGTTTGAAATACAATGCTGATCAATATTGACAAACTCCCTCAAAACCACCTACAGAGTAAGGACTTACATCTGGAGTAGCATCAGAAACCACACACCTTGAAGCACATCTAAACTTCTAACTACTCCTTCATACTCTGCTATCTTGGATCTTTTTGGGTTTTGGCCTTTGTCTCACGGCGGCCAGTAACCTTTGCCTTTGCCTTTAGTCCTCATACTGTTAGGATCAACAACAATAGAACTTAAATCAAGTGTTTCCCGTATAGGTTTTCTAGAACTATCCTTCACAACACTATAATGCCCATTATCTAGGTTTCCAGAGAATAGCAAGTCATGAATAGTCCCCTCCAGAATCATAATTAGTTATTATGTCATAATAATAACCAAACTGTAAACAAACAATTTGGAAATAGCTCACTCACATTCTGAAGTTCAGCTTGTCCTGCATATTGGCCATTGGCACTCATTACATGCTTATAATCAGTAGCATTTTTTTATACTTTGCCCATATGTTTCATCCCCAACAATAAAATTTTTAAATGCACGCCACTCCTTAGCAATGTGGTCAATAACAGTCAAACAGACCTCATGGTGTCTATCTTCAGTTCAAAATAAACAATGAGTGTGCACGAAATAAATAGTTACCATCACCCATAATGGGAATCACTTCAAAATTGTTGATGGTTGAAGAATCATACGTCATTAAATTATAAGTAGCTGGTGGAGGTACCAGTTGTCTTTTTTTAGAGGAAGAAGGACCACATGTCATCAAATTAGATCCTTCACTATCCAATTTCCATTTTTCACTATTCCTAGAGCGTCTTTTATTTTCCTTCCAAGACCCATAATTCAAAGTACAAAATACTCACAAAACTTGTAAAGTAACTAAAGAAATGTATAAAAATATTTAGACAAACAGTTCAAATTGATGTGAATTGTTAAGATATTGAATGTTTCCATGGTGACTGAATGTAGGAAGGAGGGGAGATATATTAAGTCACTGTATTTTGAATTTTATCAGCTGGTTTTCTGTGATTATCAATTTTGGAATTAAAAATCAGTTAGAGCTAAATTGTAGTTTCTCATTTAAAACAGTTTCATTACTATCAATTTTCATATGTTTATAAATTTCTAATTCTTCAAGTGTGTTCAATTTGTTTCTTTTGTGGCATATATTTTTTTATTTACTATGATTTCTTATTAAAGAAATGTATAAAGTGATGAGACCAACAGCTACATTAAACTTGTATGAATAAATGGCATATAGAGAACAAAACAGGTTAAAATAATCTGAATACAAACAAAGCTCTCATGAGATGTCTAATGCACAGCTGACAATGGCTTGTTTATTTACGTTCACAACATAAATTTTTTAGTAAAACGTGAAAAATATCAAAGCTAAGTAACTTTTAATACTTGATGACTGATCTGTAAACAAATACCTTTTGTTTATAACTAAAATTAAGAAAATTGGCCGGATAGAACAGCCGTGCTGACTGCCGTTAGATTTTCATAATTGTTTTTAATATATAGATTCAAATATGCTATAATAATTTATGTCTGTAATTTTATTTTTGTTAATTAACTTTTCAGTTTGTATTACATCATTTAGTTTTAACATCACTGATCATAAAATCCTAGGTATAGTTTGAATTGTGTGTGTGTGTTTTTTTTTTTTTTTTTTAATGCAACATATATATCTGTTCTGCTTTCAGGATTTTCCCTGTAAAAGTTGCACATACTATCAAAGACTTCTTGGACAGTGGAGTTGAATCCCATGATTAATTTTTAAACTGTAATGTTAAGTTATTCACTATTTTTAATTAAATGCTGTTGAAAATTGTTACTCTCAACAATGTATATTTTTTATAGGTGTTTATTTATTACCAATTTGCAGTATAAACAAGAATTTTAATGAAACCTTTATTAAAGATACAATTTGACAATATCTGATTCCTTTAAGTGTTATGATTATTCCTTAGCCATTAAAGTTTAGTTTTGTAATATTGTAATTAACCCTTCAGCTGCCAATGCTCTAGGTCTATACTACCAGGGACCTTTATACTATTTTTTTAAATCATAAAAATGTTTTTGTTTGTAAATGTGATATATATAATTGTCTTCAAAATTATCCACTCAATATAAAAATACAGTTTTTAATGCTTTTTGATTAGGTTGTACAATTTTGTTATGATTATTTTTATTTGTAGTTTATGAAAAAAGATTATTTTCCCTATATTTTTGCTAAAGGAAGATATATGAAATATACTCAAATAAGGAAAGTGAAATATACATATTGCAGTTCATCTAATAATTTTCAAAAATATACAGTATATTGGTCTTACCTTCTATGTTGGGAGTTGTAATGTCCATGTATAAAATTTTATTACATAAACAGTAGTGATAAATATGAGCCAATAAATGCAGTACTAATGTAAATTGATATACAAATAAAAGGATAAAGTGGCTCATAGTATACCAAATTAAACATTGGAATCTAAGCTTTAAAATGATATATAACAAACGTAGTTCCGACGCACAATGTATTAACTATAACCGAAAATCGGCATCAGTCACATTGTGACTGATGGCAGTTGGCAAACGACAGTTAGAGGGTTAAACCGTTTCATATATTTCTGGTTTGATAATACTAACATTTTTTATTGTTGTGGATTTCTTTTGGTTTTAATTTCAATTATGAGCATTGGAATTGTTTCGCTAGCTCTAAGTCTAAAATTGTTCATGACAAATTTAAACATATGTATTATATGAAAATTAAAAACATTAAACATCACGTGTTGGAAGTAAATAAAACTGCAAGTACTTATAGTAAAAATAAATATAACTTATGTTTAAATAGTAGTGTAATTGATATATTTCAACACTTTAGGACAAATTAGTATCTCACCAGCATCACTAGTTTATTAAATTGGTACAGTAAGCTTTAATAGTTTGAAATATCTACAAAATTGCCTTCTATAATTTAAAAAATTATACAAATTATACTTAATTCCTGTACATTATAAATTTTTTAGTTACAAAAATACTCTCCAAATTTAAATACTCTTTCCTTTGTACTGTATTTGTTTTGTTATACAAAGAACAATCTTATCAGTTTTATAATGTATAGCATTATTTTGGTCAGAATTGAACTATATTGTAAATTGTTTGAGTATAAATCTTTCTTTACATACATTTTTCCAGTATTTTAAATATTTAAAAACGTAACTTTCTCAAAAATGTACAAGTTTTGTAGTAGTTCCCAGTGCTATTGAAAAAGGCTGAGAACATTGAAAATCTTTACTGTAGATTATAATTGTTATTAACCCTTAAAGCGCCATTTATACAATGCCTATTTTCCATTAACCCTAATTTATTGTAAATAAATCAAAATTATATTTTTTAGTTTTTCATTTTTGTATTGTTCTGTATAGGAAAATAAATAATATGATAAAATTTTGAAATTTTTATTAGCTTTTTTCTTATATATGAATATGTAAATAAGCAAACTTTTACTTGAAAGTAAGCCTCAGGCATAGATCACGTATACAGTATGAATCAATACAAAATATTATTACTATTAATAAAATATGTATAATTGAGTACATTTACTTGTAAATAAACTGATAAAGACAGGGTCTGTACATAACACATATAATAAAAATAAGTAAATACACATAGCACTTGAATAAAATGTATATACTACCTTCCACAAAATCAAAATCATCCGTCTTATTCATATTGACACTTACAACTTATAAATTACTAACATATATTAAACTAAAGTAATGATAAAAACAACTAAATACACAGTTTCAAAGAGATGAGGCGGCAGAAAATGACAACCGCTCGGCTCGACAGTTGCTGCGCATATATGCGCTTGTGTGTTGGGCGGCACAACGGAAATGTACACTGCAAGACAAAAACCAGTCTCGTAGTGATTGACAGGCCAACAAAAGGTCGTGAGTCGCACAATGTATTTCTCATGAGTCACCGCCCATTACCCAAATGCACTACCGAATTAAATTAGAAACATTATTACAAAAATATTACGGGTATATGCGCTTACAGCGTTTAGAGCAAAGTTAACATATGTGCTTATGGCGTGATAAGGGTTAATTTGATCTACTAATAATAAAAATTCATTGTGTTTTGTTATCTATATATTCAATGAATTGTTGTTCCTTAATTTATCTATTTAAACTCGCAATTAGTTTAATGCCACTAGTTTTGTCTTTAAAATCTCTTTAGTGCCTACTATGAAGGGATAATCTTTAGTACAATGTGTTTGTCTAAGTTTCTGTTTCAATAGTTTTATAATTTAGTGTTTGTGATATTACTAAGTATGAAAATCTTCATTAAAACACAATGTTTCAAAAGTGTTTATCCTTTTTTCATTCCAAACTTATGACCATTTATAGTTATCATTCTTTAACCCTTATAGTGCCGGGCCATTTTTGCATTTCCTATGCGAAAAGTGCCAGGCCAATTTTGGCAAAAATGTAAGGTTCCAGGTAAAAATTTATAGAATCCATGTTTTTAATCATATTTATATATTCTTTTTTAAATGAAAGAGCAATAAGTGGTCTATAGAGCTATGTATATATATTTAACCTTTCTTTGTAATAAATTTTATTTGTTTTCTAAAAACCTTGAGAAAAAAAATTTTTTTAATTTTTTTTCAAGTTTGAAGGTCCGTATGTTAGTTATAATTTTATTTTAGAATATTGTCCTGAACGGCATTTTATAGAGCATTTAAAACTGAACTAATACTTATAATTTCATTTACTATACTTCTAAAATTATCTCTTTACAAAATTATAACTAAAACATTACAAATTGGTTGCTAAGCGACATACCTAACCTAACCTAATAGTTACGTGTCTGTCACGGAACAGTTACGTCATCCAGACACAGTCCAAGAGCGAAACTGCGTGCAGCGGTCATTGGCAAAGCGTCTGGTATTATTCTGGCGGCCATTTAATAAAACATAACGATGCACTATAACAAATACGGTTCGTCTCACAGCGACACTGGCATTTCTCGCACTAGTAAGGGGCGTCGCTGACAGCGATTCCCGGCACTATAAGGGTTAAATGGGTGATAAAAGTGTAATTAATCAGATACACTTATTTTTAACTTTGAGTACAGTCTTGGAATATAATAAGTACAGTAGAGCAACAATAATTTGGACGTAAAAAATCTTGACCATCGATAATCCAGATTTAACAAAGTCGAAAAATGTTCCATTACAGGAAGATGAGAACCAGCTGATCCTCTATCTGAGATGACCCTTTTTAGGCTAAGCTTAGCTAGTGGGAACATAACAGCTGTATGGTTAACCGCAAGGATGGTTTTCATAGCAAAGTCTGGAAGGTTATCATATGCAGAGCCAAAGGCTTATAGACCTATAAGCCTGACACCCTTTCTCTTGAAAACTATGGAGAAAATGGTATATAGGCATTTAAAGGATGTGGTCCCAGGAGGGCGTCCTCTACACTCAAACCAACATGCCTACCAAACTGGCAAACCTTGCAAAACAGCCTTGCCTGCATTGTTCAGCAGGATTGAGAATGCTATCTTCAACTAAGAAGTAGCTTTGGCGGCTTTTCTTGATATAGAAGGAGCTTTTGACAACACGAGTACCCAATCCATGGTGTCAAAGCTGGTAGAAAGGGGAGACGAGAATACCATTATTAGATGGATCATTAATATGCTCAGCAGCAGGAGAGTGCAGGCATCCCTGTGTGGGACTGTTAAAGGTGTGAAAACATTAAAAGGTTGTCCACAGGGTGGCATGCTGTCACTGAGTCTGTGGAATCTTGTGGTGGATGGACTTCTTGCAGAACTGAATGACCAGAAAATATATATACTCAATGATATTCTGATGGCATAGCAATCTTAATTAGAGGGAAACACATGCATGGAACTCATGCAGAGGGTGCTGTGGACTGTGGAGAGATGTTGTAAGGAGAAGGAGCTGTCGGTGAATCCCCTCAAAAACCGTTTTGGTGTCATTTACGAGAAAGAGAAAAGTTGATGTTGGTAGAACACCAACACTCGATGGGAGTGAAATTCAGGTAGAGAGAGAGTTCAAGTATCTAGGGATAAAATTGGACGACAAGCTCACCTGGAATAGTCACATATCGTATGTAGCAAGCCGCCCTCAGACCACACTCATGATGGTCAGGCAAGCCGTACATGGGGACTTTCCCCAAAGATGACTTGCAGTGGTGTTGTGGCCCAAAGTCCAGCAAGTCACAGCTGACTGGTGTTGACGTTAGACAATACTTGGATACAATATTTCCTCAAAGGTGGATAGGAAGACGCGGTGCAGTATAGTGCCCTGCCCGTTCTCCTGATTTATTGCTGTTTAATTTTTTTCTTTGGTGATACCTCAAAGATAAAATTTATCGCACTAAGCCTCCATATTTTGTGCACCTAAGACAACTCATATCTCAAGAAGCTGAAGGTTTTCCTCGTGACTACATTCAAAATGCTGTGGGAGGCTTTTACAACAGTCAAGGACATTGTCAGACAAAAGGAGGAGGACATTTTGAACACTTACTTTGATTTCAGGTAAGTAAACATTGTTTTAACTTGTAACACTTAATGTATTACAGTTTAAAGTAGTTTTAAAATTCAAACAGTAATTTATTCCGACTGAATCAACCTGTTGAAGTCTGGTTTACGGCATTGTTTTTAGTAAACTAAGCTTTCAACTGTACAATTTGACATATGCTCTTATTAAAGATTTTGATCTGACTTCTTATGGGCTGTTCCCCAAAGGCACGATGCGGTCGGTAATTGAACAAAAATTAAGTAGTTTTATTTAGATTTTGTATTAGTCTTGTGTGTTTTGACTGTAGTATTTCTAAAAATGCCCAGAATAAAGGCGTTTGATAAAAAGAAGATTACTGGAAATATTCATACTAGGCCTGAACATTTTCAAAATAACAATATAACCATGGAAACAATTGATGACAGCAGATTTTACACTTGAAGAAACCTGACTAGTGTAAACCGCATCAAAATAGTCCGATGACATTTTAGGCGGTGTTGGCATAACGTTTCTGAGAATCCCCAAACCACATTTTCATCTATGACAAGTATGGGTATGTTCAATACTGTGAATTCATGTGGGCAAAATCAGCTGGTTTGTTTATTCTATTAAATACTGGTAACTAAATACACCAATTACACAGAAGCATTCAGCTTTAAACAAGTATGCAAGTTATTTACAACTTATCAGCTGTAATTATATTTATAGGAACTAGAATAGTATTTTTGTGTTTATTATTGCAACTTCACAAGGTAACGTCATTGGAGATGTGCATGATACCTACCGTCTTCTTTTCTAGGTACCGTGGTTTATAATAACAAATGATAGTGTTTGTTTACTGCAACATATGTTTAGACAAATCTTCAATATTTTCAAGTAATTTATAATTTGACAACATTGCTGGCGAGAAGTGAGGAGGGGGCTTCACATGCCACAGCCCTGAACAAATTAAAAATCAAAACCTGAATTTGTTCAAAGGAGGTTTAAAACACCTCGGTGGAAAATCCTTTTTATTCAGTTGAAGAATTCTTTCAAAGCCGCTGGGTCAATCAGTAAACACCCTAATCATGCAATTCTGGTGTCAAGTGTAGGATGTATGTACAAAATGTATGTATGAATGTGTCCGATTGTAAAAAATCAAAACCTGAATTTGTTCAAAGGACGACCTCTTGGCGGAAAATGCTTTTTATTTATTCATAAGACGCCGATCGTCAAGATATGGGCGAATATGGATTTCGAATGAGTGTAGATGAGGGAATGTAGTCATTGTTACAAACTAAGGCCGACTATTCCTTAGAAAGTGTCATTAATTAATAGCCCAATGACAAATGAACAACCAGGGATTATCAGCTGATCCTTCTCAAAACGTATTGACTCTGATTGGGATCGAACTGAGAACCTTTAGCACATGAAGCTGGGATTGAACCAACTACGCTACCGACCAATTCAGTTGAAGAATTCTTTCAAAGCCGCAGGGTCAATCAGTAAACACCCTATCATGCAATTCTGGTGTCAAGTGTATGAATGTAGGATGCATTTGCAAAATATATGTATGAATGTGTCCGATTGTGTGTGAGTGTTTTAGGCTAGACTAAATTTTGACTTTTGCAACACAATTGTTAATTGTATTATGCGATAAAAAATTTATTTATCATCTGACTATTTTGGTGCGGTTTACATTCCAAGACTACTCAAAACTGTAATACATTAAGTGTTACAAGTTAAAACAATGTTTACTTACCTGAAATCAAAGTAAGTGTTCCAAATGTCCTCCTCCTTTTGTCTGAGAATGACCTTAGCTGTTGTAAAAGCCTCCCACGGCACTCTGAATGTAGAGGAATGAATGAACGAGGAAAACCGTGAGCTTCTTGAGATATGAGTTGTCTTAGGTGCACCAAAAAACGAGGCTTAGTACGATAAATTTTATTGTACTATTTTGGTGCGGTTTAATGTAAACCGCACCAAAATAGTCCGATGATAGCTGTGCCATGTGAAGCCTCTCTCCTAAAATCGCACCAAAGTAGTCCGATGACATTTTAGGCGTTGTTGCCATATCGTGTTTGAGAACTACCCAACCAAATGTTTCATCTAAGACAAGGATGCATATGTTTAAAACTGTCAATTTTATTGGTATTTTGTTTACAAAACAACTGTATGAAACTATTTAAAGAACTCTTAAAATGGTAAAATTAATTATGATATTTATTTACAGAAAGTTTTTGTACAGATGTATGTTGATGTAAATATTTTATATTTTGTAGAAAGTACTATAAAAATGTTTAACAAGTGAAATAGCTGCTTTTTATCCGTAATTACATTATAAATGTATTCCATACAACAGTTCTTTAAGCCCCATACACACGGTTAGTTCGAACTGACGGTGTGTATGCAAAATTCTTTCAGCTCGGCCTGAGCTCAGCCAAATGATGGACTGATGATAATTCGTCAGTTCTAAGGTACAGTTAGAACTGACGGCTGGCCGGACGGACCGTGTGTCCTTCAGATCTAACTTAAAATTCGAATTGTAGGCGGGCCGAACTGAACATGGTCCTTCAGTTCGGCCGGATACAGTTAGAAAAACGAACGCTTCCGTCTCCTTTTTCTTTGTGCCACTAGAGATACCATTGCACTGCAGGATAGTAATAATTCTTCATTAGAAGCCATTTAGTAGCTTATACTGGGAAGACACACTGTTGAGGTGAATGTAGGTTCTGACCTGGCCGCGTATGGCTTGCACTGACATTGAACTGAAAAGTTAGAACTGACAGTCCGAACTGGCCGTGTGTATGGGGCTTTATGCTTAGTTATCGCTGTTAGTCAGCACTGTGGAATGCTTTTGATATTTATCTATAAGTCTAGGCGATCACGAAAGTTGAAACTGATGTTTAAATCACATACTATAGATAACGTTTGATATGTATGGTTTAGTACTTAATCTAGTATAAAAAGGGTATTACTGTTGGTGTTATGTGAGAGGGCGCATGCGGAGTTTTGCTCCGCAATAATGCAATTATACATCTATGCAAACAAAATATATTTAATAATAATTATAAATTAAATAATACATAAAAACATATATATATTTTGGTATATGTATAAATATACACATAGTTCGGCCAATTTTACGTGTTATGAATATAAATTAAAAAAAATTCTAATTTGATTACTAATTCTAATTTGTCTAAATTAATAATAAAATATCAATTGTGAAGTTTGGTTATGTTTAGTAAACAATTTATACTATACATTTACAGAAAAGCTACATAATATAAATTAAAATACATATGAAATAAAAATTGAAAAATAGATTTCTGTCTAAACTAACTAAATAAGTAGTTATACATCTATGCAAACAAAATATATTTTTAATAATAATTATAAATTAAATAATACATAAAAACATACATATATTTTGGTATATGTATAAATATACACATAGTTCGGCCAATTTTACGTGTTATGAATTTAAATAAAAAAAATTCTAATTTGATTACTAATTCTAATTTGTCTAAATAAATAATAAAATATCAATTGTGAAGTTTGGTTATGTTTAGTAAACAATTTATACTATACATTTACAGAAAAGCTACATAATATAAATTAAAATACATATGAAATAAACATTGAAAAATAGATTTATGTCTAAACCAACTAAATAAGTAGTAAAATGAAATGTAAATCTCATGGTTAGACACAACTAAAACAGTCACCTCTAACACAGAAGGGCGCACGAGGAAATAAACTCCGCACTAACCACTTACGAGATAGGGCGCACGCGGAGAAAACCTCCGCAAACTGACACTGCGTCACTGAATTGTAACTGACAAGGAACCAAGGGGGAAGGGGGGGGGTAAAAATAGCTTTGGGGGATTCCCGGAATGAGGCTCGTGAAGTACGGAGCCGGACACGACTGCCGACACCAATTGTGCATATTTGGGTTTTTTCCCTGGCCAGAATTATGAACTGAAAGGAATTATTATGTGGACTGAAGGGTTTTCCCTTGTCTGTCCACAACTCTGGCGAAAATAAAAATTAATTCTAGTATAATTTTTTAACCCACCAAAAAAGACACAGAAAGAAAATAATAATTAACATTGTTGAACATATTTTTATTAATTATAAACAAAATACAGGGTTTCCGAAAAAGAATGCCCTGATTTTGAATGGGTGTAATTTAAAAACTATTCAAGATATTTAAACGATTGAAACGTCAAATTGAAGAGGAAAGATCAAAGTTTTGTTTCCGTGTGGCATGGGAGTGAGCGTTGACCTTGGCATGCGCAGAATTGCTGCGCAGTGACAGGCCGCCATTGCCACAACACGCCCGCCAGTCATCAGTGCAATGTTCACCACGCAACAGAAGGCACAGTGTGTTCTGTGGTACGCAGAATTGAAATCGTTTGTTAGTGTGAAGCGTCGGTTTCGAGTGACGTATCGAGGCCTAAATCCGCCCGATGACAAAGCAATTCGTCGCTGGTTTAACCAGTTTCGTGAAACCGGGAGTGTGTTGAAAGGACATTCACCTTGCCGGCCAAAAACAAGTGATGACAAAGTCGAAGAAATCCGACAATCTTGCATTAGAAGCCGATTTCAATTCTGCGTACCACAGAACACACTGTGCCTTCTGTTGCGTGGTGAACATTGCACTGATGACTGGCGGGCGTGTTGTGGCAAAGGCGGCCTGTCACTGCGCAGCAATTCTGCGCATGCCAAGGTCAACGCTCACTCCCATGCCACACGGAAAACAAAACTTTGATCTTTCCTCTTCAATTTGACGTTTCAATCGTTTAAATATCTTGAATAGTTTTTAAATTACACCCATTCAAAATCAGGGCATTCTTTTTCGGAAACCCTGTACAACCACATATTAAAGGAAACGTTAATTTAAATTGTACTAAAAGCTCCATTTAAATATAGGCCTACTATAGGCCATATCATTCATCTTCGCATATTTCATTTTTAAATTCATCGCCATCGTCATCACTGCTGTCATTTAGGTTTATGACGATAGGTTCGATAATGACATCCCTGGAACACTGCAGCTGAAAGTCAGCCCTTGAAGCTCTTCTGCGTGTCTTACAAATTTGGCCCAGTCAGCGTGTGATACATTCGTCGCCATCGTCATCACTGCTTTCATTTAGATTTATGACGATAGGTTCGATAATGACATCCCTGGAACACTGCGGTTGAAAGTCAGCTCTTGGAGCTCTTCTGCGTGTCTTACACATTTGGCCCAGTCAGCGTGTGATACATTATTTAAGGCTTCTTCTGCTAGTTTCTCCAGGTCAGCCAGTTTAAAGGTGTTGTTTTTTAAGGTGACTTCCCTCTTCACTTGAACCCATATCAACTACTGGGTTGTACTGGCAATGGTAGGGGGGCAAGCGAACCACTTCGTGGCCCATTTCATTGGCAACATGATCAAGATAAAAAGATTACTTTGCTGACTTTACTTCATTTATAGATAGAAGTTCAGATTTTGTATAAGTGGGATCGTATGGTATATTATTTGATACTAACCATTGAACAATATCGGTTTTTTTCCATTTTGATTTTGGAACCTCGTCTTTGAGCATTGAATGGTAACTTGCATTGTCCATAACAATAACACACCCCTCTTCAAGATGACATAGTAGCTGATCAACAAACCATGCCAAACGTATTTTTTGAATGGTTCTGGGATATCCAGGTTTCATCTAAATATATTATAGGCCTTGTATAATTTGTTCTTAATAAATGCATTTTCCGCAGAAAATTTGCTCTACGATCAGCAATATCGAGACGCTCCATTAAGAATTTACGGCCGTCATTTGACTTTCTAAATTTAAAACCAAGTGATTTTAATATTCTGATCACAGAATCTTCAGATTCGGTGTAATTTATTTTGTGCTCTAATTCAATTAATATTTTTCTGGCTGTGGGAAACACCTCTGTCATAACATTCAAAAACTGTCCTTTGTACTACTTGTTTGTCAAAATCATCCAATTGCGTTTTCCTACTTTCTCGTTTGTAGCGTTTCCTAGAGTCAAACTTATATTCTTCATCGATGCCTACTGAATCTAGAGTTTGTTTAATTCTTTGGACAGTTTTTTTTTTCAGATACACCGCACGCCTTGGCTGTTAATTTCATTACTTGTAAAAAGTTTATGTTTTTCATTCTTCAGGATTGTCTGCCAAATTTTAATATTTAAATACATTAATAATAAATAATAAAAAATAATAAAAATTTAAATACATTACCAACTAGCCGACCCGTGCGAAGCATTCGCACTGTATTCTCTTTAAATCCCTCTTAATTAAAGTGCACACAGTATAGTTAGTAACGCATAGTTAGAGTGCAATGTAACCTAATGTAAATATGGATTAAAGAAGAAATAAAATATGTGAGTTTAAATTTAATATAATTTATTTTATAAATGTTAGGTTAAGTTATTTACAAATTAACAGCATATTTACAAATTCAAAGTACCTCTTTAAACACTATGTTTGATGTTATTATGTGGTCATGGGTGATTGTTTGTTGGTGGGTTTCTTTGACACATATATAGATGTCACTGAAAGAGCGCATTGATTTATTTAATTCACATGTTACAGCTGATCGAATAATGTAAATAAACTTTTCACGTATATATAATGATATAATAGGTCGTTTTTCCAAAAAACTATTGGAAAATGAGAGATTTGTATATTTTCATCAAGTAGTGGGTAAAAAAAGCTTTAAAATCACACCTCATTTATGAAAATTGGTGAAGAATTAAGGAAGTTATGGCGTACCGACAAAAAAAAAGTACTTTAGAAATTATAATATATATAGATTATATCTCTATATTTTTGCTTTGTTTATGAATGTCCTGTTTTCCTTTGCGAGAGCGTACGCTGAGTAGAGGTTATTGCCGTTCTAGCGATGGTTGATCAGTTTTATGTTGATCCATTACTAATATAATTCCGAAAAATAAATAAATAAGTAGTTATAAATCAATAATTATTATAAAATATATTCAAAATATTAATAAATAAATATAAAGCAAATATTTAAAAACAATAACGAACATAAACATAAATTTCTTCCACTAAATATATATACACAACCAAAACACCTACATTTGATTAAAATACAAAATTATGATGTTTGTTTACTGCAACAGATGTTTAGACAAATTATTAATATTTTCAGTGTATTTACATCTGATAACATTGCTGGGCGAGAAGTGAGGAGGAGAGCTTCACATGAAATAGCTGTCCAGACTACTTTGGTAAGGTTTACATTAACTTCTCGCCCAGCAATGTGTTCAAATATAAATTACTTGAAAATATTGATGATTTGTCTAAACATATGTTGCAGCAAACAAACAGTATCATTTGTTGTTATAAACCACGGTACCTAGAAAAGAAGACGGTAGGTATCACGCACATCTCCAATGACGTTAAATTGCGAAGTTGAAAAAATAAACACAAAAATACTGTTCCCATTCCCATAATTATAATTCCAGCTGATAAATGGTAAATAACTTGCTTACTATTCAGCTGAATGCTTTTGTGTAATTGGTGTTTTTACTTACCAGTATTTAATAGAATAAACAAACCAGCTGATTTTGCCCATATGACGTTACAGTCTACTGCACAGCCTCGTCGTGATACCTGACGTAATTTTCTAAATAGTAAATAGTTACCGTGTTATAAACAAATGTACATGTTTTGGTTATATACGTATATTTAGTTATATAATTACGGATAAAAACAGCTATTTCACTTGATAATAGTATATTTCATAACAAGAGTGGAAAGTGGGGTTTTGCATGTTCGAGACCATATGTTTGAAGT
The DNA here is from genome assembly GCA_035578905.1 of Stictocephala bisonia. Taxonomy (NCBI): domain Eukaryota; kingdom Metazoa; phylum Arthropoda; class Insecta; order Hemiptera; family Membracidae; genus Stictocephala; species Stictocephala bisonia. The sequence goes on along the minus strand of JAQJVL010000157.1, from coordinate 1,707,054 downwards.
GCGAGACTTGTCGAGCACTTCAAATGGTCGAGAACATACAAAACACTTTCACTCGAGTTTTGAACGATACTTTTCACTACACTACGGAATAAAAACAGGTGTTGTTGACTGTGGAAAATTGTCGGTTGTAAACAATGTTACTTTCGGTAGTAAAAAATAGACAGCTGTTGAAAATATGATGTTTCGCAGGTTGTAAACACATAACGAAAACAGTTAAACTCATAGTAGTGTAGTGAAAATATTATTTAATAGTACCATAGACCTTCTATTATAGGTATAATAGAAGGTATATGTTAGTACTTTCTATAGAATATAAAATATTTATATTATTATCATGCTATAAAAAATTACAGGATTAACACATATCATAGTGGTTAATTTTACAACTACGTTCTAGACGTTCTAGAGATTTTAAATGTTATCAAACAGTTATTTTGTAAACAAAATGTCAATTAAATTGACAGTATTGAACATACGCATACTTGTCATAGATAATACATGTGGTTCTCAGATATGGCAACACCACCTAAAATGTCATTGGACTATTTTGATGCGGTTACTCTAGTAAGAAACTCAAATACTTGGGACTAGTAGGTAAAAGTAGTGATTACATTGCTGATGAAATTGAAGAAGGTAATATAATCATAGATCTACACATTCTTTCACAACAAATTTGTAGTTTTGTTTTTGTGCATTTGTAATGTAGTAGATAGCATAAAACTTGTTGAGAATACAACAAACCGTCAAGGAATTGTTTCAATTTTGGTTCTGTCTTATTCAGAATGCTCTAGCCAAACACCACTTATGTCTTTCAAAAGGACTGAGACTAAGCATTTTGAAAACAACCTAAGACTTGTTTACAGTATAAGGAGCATTGGCAAAGGGTAAGTCACAGCTGAGACGTTTTGATCTGTGATAGACCTGTCCCCTCCAACTTCTAGATTCTACAAGTACAACAAAAGGCGGTATTTATGCAGTTTCTTGCCACCAAAAAAAAATTGGAAAATTTTACTTGAAATGGGTCTAGAATTGGTTGTATTTTCACGAGAGATGCTTTTTATTCCGCAGAAATCACGTATTTTACCGAAAAATTCGAAAAAACCAATGTTGCATCTTTAAGTATTTCTGTCATATTTTCGTTAATTTAAATGGTAATTTAATCGTCTTTATTTTATTTAGATGTGTTTTTTGCGCTGAACAACTATTTTGGTCTATTACAATTATTTCTCGAGATATAATGGAAAACTACTTTCGCGGTGAAACGCGATTATCGGCCTTTACGCAATAATTTAAAACAACAACTCGTATTAATCAATTCCACAAATTTTAAGTTTTAACAATAGCGCTTTCGCCGGTTAAGGCATCTTCAGTTGTAATAAAGTTTAAACAGAAAACATATGTGAATAAAAATAACAAAAAAAATCACATGTAAAACATTAAATACTAGTTAAATTAAATTTAAGTGGCTAAGTTTGATAAGAATTATTATGAATTAAAATATGGTTTAGAGTTTGTAATTTTCGATAGTATTTCTTCTTTAACTAAAGGTAAAACTATATTACTAAAATTTAGAGACGGTTGGGAAATACATTCATCTTTCAAAACTGCCATACATGCACTTTCAATTTGGTTTCTCTTGGTCCATAAAGGTTATTTTAAAATTACATTTGTAGAATTAAAATAGATATTATGTTTTTCATTAATAGCATGTTCAACTAATTTAGAGATTTCTGTATTTTCTTTTTTATAATTGTAAATGTGTTCATTTATTCTTTTTGAAATTGGTCTTGAAGTTTGACCTATATAAGTTTTATTGCAATCACAATCAATTTTATATATTACATTTTTTGTATCTTGTTGTTTATTTTTTGGTTTTAATTTAGTTAAATGGCTTCTTAAATTGTTGGACGAATTAAATACAGTTCGGATGTTAAATTTTGAATTAACTTTACGAATTTTTTCAGATATTCCTTTCACATATGGAATCGTAACTGTTGTTAGAGGTTTCTGTTGTTCATTATTTTTATTTATAGTAAAGCTTTTGTTTTTCTTTTTGCTTTTTCAATAATTCCTCCAGGATAATCATTTTTAATCAACAGATCTGTAGTATCTTTTTCTTCAAGTATTTTGTCATTCTTATCTGTGACAAATAAGAATGAACCGTGCACCACTGAGGGTCGGTAAATGACCTATGGTGTCCCTCAGGGATCAGCTCTTGGTCCGTTTCTTTTCCTCATTTATGTCAACAGGTTAAACTCATCGATACAAAATATCTTGCCTAATAGCGTTAGGTGGTAAACGTAGTGTCACACGAGCTCCCAAACGTGTTAATACATCAATTGACAAATGGAGGATTACATGAATATAAATAGTGATCCAATATTGGACCACCAATTTCACCAAGTAAAGGCACTATGCTGCATAATGGAAATGCGGTATTCATGTTTGGTAACGTCACGTGTGAGGGTTTTAGTACGTACCGTGCACTATTTGCATTATTCCTGTCCTAATCTAAGCGTTTCACATTCGGACTATTCTGAGATTAGCAGTTGTGTTATATTTGGTAGCAAGTGTGATGGCAATCGGGCCTTGAAGTGGTTTATTTAACAGATATAACAGGTGGCAACTGGAAGAGATTTATTGGACGTTTGCGTGGCTGGTAATTACCAAGATTTAACGTATCAATCCTTTTAAATAAACTTTGTACAAGACCGATTTTAACATGTTGAGGATGGTTTGAATTATAACTTTTATATTGTCCACTGAACTTTTTTTGTGAAAAAGAGAAGTCTTAATTTTGTTATCATTTGTCTTAGTAATTAGAACGTCCAGAAAAGGAATTTCTCCATTAACTTCATTTTCAATAGTGAATTTTACTGTCGGTCTTATTTTATTTATATACGTTAAAAATTCATTCTGTATGTTCAATTTTTCTTCCCAAAAACAAAAGATATCATCAATATACCTCAACCAAATTTTGGGTTTCATATTTTTCCAATCTTCAAAAACAATGTTTTCAATGTGATCCATGAAAATATTACTAATTATAGGACTGAGTACACCACCCATAGGTAGACCTGAAACTTGATTGTAAAATGTTGTTTCTATTTTAAAATAATAGTAGATGTAATATGGGAAGTCCAAGACGCCCCATGAAGAGTCGAGGGTGGGGGAAGGTCACGTGACCTTAATCGATTTTTAATGGGCTTTGATTTGATTTTGATTGACATTGATTTGATTTTGATTGACCTTAATCGATTTTTAATGGGCTTTGATTTGATTCTGATTGACTTTGATTTGATTTTGATTGATTTTGATGGCGGCGGCCACATGACCGGATCCAAGATGGCGACCCTCAGTCCTGCCAACCTGTTGGGAATTTTCCCTCCCAAAATTTCCCTCAAATCCCCAAATTTCCCTCAAATTCCCTTTTTGTACTATATAAAATACACTATTAGCCTTGTTATACTATATAAAATGCATTATTTTCTCTTATACTCTATAGTAAATCTATACTCCGATTGGTACATTTTTTGTGACGTCATCCAAGATGGCGGCGCCCATGTTTCCCGCCAAATTTTCTAACCTCACTTTTCCTAACCTCACATTTCCCTCCAAATTCCCTTGTTATACTCTATGGGACACACTTTGACACGCATTCCTTTCCCCGCTGCGGAAAGTGGTAACCGACCTTTTTCTTCTATTTGCTACCTCCTGCACTCTTGTGCTCCCATCCATCTTCTTACGGAATCCCCTCTGGTTATTTTTTGTTTTTATGTTTTTCTGTTTTCCTGTTTTATATTTTTCTGTTTCCATGTTTTCCTGTTTTTCTGTTTTTCTGTTTTCCTGTTTTTCTGTTTTTCTGTTTTCCTGTTTTTCTGTTTTCCTGTTTTTCTGTTTTCATGTTTTTCTGTTTTCCTGTTTTTCTGTTAGTATATAATATATGGGTGAATCATCCTCACTTTTCTGCCCTCTGATTGGTCGAGAGCGGTCACGTGACCAGATGAAAGATGGCAGCCTTTCCCTTCTTATACTATATAAAATACACTCCTAACCTAACCTTTCCTCCGTTATACTATATAAAATGTAAAAAGATGGTGGTCTTTTATACATGTACTTCCGGCGACTGTCGGCTACCTTCGTACGCTCTTCACCCGTCGGCTACCGGTCTGGCGCGCACCCAAATGCTACGCTCTGATTGGTTGCCTCCCTCACACGTAATCTTTCTCACACGTAATCTTTCTCACACGTACTGTTAGCCTACCTATTTAAATTAATTTTGAATTTAATTGTTCTGAATGTTTAATAAATACACTGTTAACATGCGCTCTTACCAATACACCTTTTAATTAATTATATGTTTAAAAAACGAAGACGCTACCCGCAATACAGTTTTGAAATGATGAACTTGCCTACTAAAACATGAAGGCGCTACCTGCAATACACGTTTTTAATTAATTATTTATACAATAATGAAGGGGCAATTCTTTTTATATTATCTGTTTATAATTTGACATTCACTGTTAGTCGACCTATTTAAATTAACTTTTTATTTAATTTTTCTCGATATTTTATTTAATACACTGTTAACATGCGCTCTTACCTTCATGTACTCATCTACGGCTTCCTTTAACATACATCGTTACCTACCTATACTTCCGTTAAAAATACCTTGTTAACTTTTTGGTCCTTAAACTACCATCTACTTCCGGTTAACTTCGTATCAAACACACCCGGCATCCTCTAAACGTAATACGCTAGCTTAACTTAACTTTGTACGCTCTTACCCTAGAGCCCTCATGCCTACCGGACTATCCAACCTAAATTACTTTATCTGTCTACAGGTGGCCGGGCTATATCGGTCCGTTATTGGTCACAAGCTTCACATTTTCCTTCATTAACTATAACAATTACCTACTTTCGCCCACCTTTGCGTACATGTACATCTTACCTAAGTTACATTACTTACTTTCAGTCACTTTTATTATCAATTCTCTGTACTCCTCCTTACCTCACATCCTATCCACGTTCCCATCCAGAACCCATCAGTCCCCCTACATACTACAATATACTACAATATACTACAATATATACAATATACTACGATACAAGCACAAAATGCACAAATATTATGGTGATCGATTTCGGTGAACCACGCTCACCTTCCTCAGACCAGAGGGATTCACAAAAGAATTGAAAACGGTGTTCAACAACTTAATTTATAGGCCTATGATCACGTGACCCCATTGGCTGGAATCGTCAAAATGGCGGCTGCTGTGATATTATTGGTTAATTCCTATTGTCTGTTACTTCTCTTCTTTTATTCGCTGAAAATACATTATTAAAAACTATTTCGGAATCAAAATTAACCTGTTCATTCATTAATTTATCACGATCCTTACATTTTTCTTTAAAAATAAATAACTCTTCCCAAGCATTCATGTTACGACCCTTCTTACAAAATTTTAGAATATCTACATTTTCATCTATTTTATTCAAACTGTGGGTACAATTCATTAGGTGTTTAGCTACATTAGATCTTTTAGGTTTATTATTTTTAAAAGCAGAGACATGGTTTTTATATCTTTTGCTAAAATTTACAGTCTGACCTATGTAAAACATATTACAATCATTACAGTTAATCCTATATATTCCTGAATTATTAAATTTATCTTCACTTTCAATATTCGGGTGTAAAATGTTGGACATAGTATTACAAGTCTTAAAAGCTACTGATAAATTGAATTTCTTAAACCTATTACCAACTCTTTGTGTAAATGGCCCATTGTAATGGATGGATACATACTTCTTTTGTTCTTTATCGGATTTTTCTGTTTTAGGTGTTGTTCGTCTATCGTCTCGAATTTTGTTTTCTATTTCCTTTTTTATTCTACTTCCAATTTCATCAATCATTGATGCTTTGTATCCATTTGCAATAGCTATTGATTTTATTAAATTTATTTCCTGTTTTCTATCTGCAACACTTAATGGTATTGAATACACCCTATATAACATACTTCTGAAGCTAAATAAACTTCTGATAAAAACGATGATACTTACAAAACGATGGTTTAGCTATGGGTAGTCCACTGTCAGCCATTTTATCAGAAGTTTATTTACAGTATCATGAAGACTCCATTTTAGATAAATTAAAAAAGGAACATGATATCATATTTTACACCTTTTTATTTATTTATTTTTAGATACCCGTTATGTCGATGATATTCTGGGTTTTTTTAACGAGAAATCATGTAATGACTTAAATAATATGTTAAATATACTTAATTGTCACCACCAGAAGCTTAGTTTTACCAGTGAATTTGAATCTATGAATGAAATTAACTTTTTGGATCTAAAAATAATTCGTGATCATAACAAACTTTCATATAGAATTATCCGGAAACCTACTCAAACTAATTGTACCATAAATAACAGTTCTGTCCATCCCCTGTCTCACAAAACAGCTAGCTTCAGAAGTATGTTATATAGGGCGTATTCAATACCATTAAGTGTTGCAGATAGAAAACTGGAAATAAATTTAATAAAATCAATAGCTATTGGCATTGCAAATGGATACAAAGCATAGAATAAAAAAGAAAATAGAAAACAAAATTCGAGACGATAGACAAACAACACTTAAAACAGAAAAATCCGATAAAGAACAAAAGAAGTATGTATCCATCCATTACAATGGGCCATTTACACAAAGAGTTGGTAATAGGTTTAAGAAATTCAATTTATCAGTAGCTTTTAAGACTTGTAATACTATGTCCAACATTTTACACCCGAATATTGAAAGTGAAGATAAATTTAATAATTCAGGAATATATAGGATTAACTGTAATGATTGTAATATGTTTTACATAGGTCAGACTGTAAATTTTAGCAAAAGATATAAAAACCATGTCTCTGCTTTTAAAAATAATAAACCTAAAAGATCTAATGTAGCTAAACACCTAATGAATTGTACCCACAGTTTGAATAAAATAGATGAAAATGTAGATATTCTAAAATTTTGTAAGAAGGGTCGTAACATGAATGCTTGGGAAGAGTTATTTATTTTTAAAGAAAAATGTAAGGATCGTGATAAATTAATGAATGAACAGGTTAATTTTGATTCCGAAATAGTTTTTAATAATGTATTTTCAGCGAATAAAAGAAGAGAAGTAACAGACAATAGGAATTAACCAATAATATCACAGCAGCCGCCATTTTGACGATTCCAGCCAATGGGGTCACGTGATCATAGGCCTATAAATTAAGTTGTTGAACACCGTTTTCAATTCTTTTGTGAATCCCTCTGGTCTGAGGAAGGTGAGCGTGGTTCACCGAAATCGATCACCATAATATTTGTGCATTTTGTGCTTGTATTGTAGTATATTTGTGCATTTTGTGCTTATATTGTAATAAATTTGTGTTGTGTGACGTTTACTTGTACTTCTACATATAATGTCTTAAATTTCAGGTAGATATTGTTCGTTATAATGGCTGAAAGAAAAAGACTATCTGGCTTCCAATACCGGAAAAGGAAAGCTGAGAAGGACAAGTTTATTTCAGAACAAAAAGGGTCATTTTTAAAGTATTTACGCCACGAACAAATCAAACAACAAAACACAGCGGATCAAGAGGAAGCGGGACCGGGACCCTCATCAGAAGCAGATTATCTACTTGAAAATAGTTGTAATAATTATGATGTTGAGGAGAACGTCAGTGAAATTCGAACAGAGGAAGTTAATGATGAAAGTGTAGGTACTGAAGAAGAGTTGAATGTGTCTACGCTAGAAAATCAAGACAATTTAGAATCAGAATCAGCTCTTGATTTTAATGACCCAGCTACTTGGCCTGATAGGTGCGATGGCACTCTTAGGGTATCTCTTGTTCAACATGGTCCTCATCAGGAAAAGGATATTGATTTTCCACTCGATATCGGTCGTAGGAGGTTTTCAAAGAATCATTACAAAAGGCAACTAGCCAATGGTGAATCTGTCTGTCGTACGTGGTTATATACTCAAAATCTAATGATTTGGTTTTCTGCTTTTGTTGTAAACTGTTCTTTAAATCAACTTCACCGCCAAGTTTATGTTCAAAAGGAACCAATGATTGGAAAAATATAGCTAAAATTCTGAGTAATCATGAAAAGAGCGACGGTCACATAACTTGCTTTCATGAATGGAAGGAACTTGAGCTAAGATTAAATAAAAATAAAACTATAGATGATTAAAATTTACGTCTGATGAAACAAGAAGAAAAATATTGGAAAAGTGTCTTGGAAAGAATAATTGCTCTTGTGCGAGTTTTAGGAGCTCAAAATCTGGCACTTCGAGGAAAACATGAGAAACTCTTCACAGCCGGTAATGGAAACTTCTTGAAATTTCTGGAATACTTGGCACTATTTGACCCCTTGATGCATGAACATCTTCGCAAAATTCAAGACAATGAGACAAAGGTACATTACTTGAGCAAAGATGTTCAGAATGAAATTATCAAACTGTTAGCAAACGCCGCGCAGGCTAAAATTATTTCTCTAGTACATGCTGCAAAGTATTACTCTATAATTCTTGATTGCACTCCAGACGTCAGCCATACAGAACAAATGACTGTAATTGTAAGATTTGTGGCTATCACGGAAACTACAAGTGAAATTCGAGAGCACTTTTTAGGTTTCATACCCTTGACTGAGACAACTGGTCCTAGCACAGAATATAGACAGATACAGAAGCCCCACGGTATAGGAAATAATGAAACGGGCAGTTCGTGGTATTTCTCAAAATGAAGGCGTTGAGACGGTCGCTAACTGGCGCGGCGTTGCCAGATCATAGTGCGGGATTCCCGTTTTCCCACAGTGGAGGGAGGAATACAGAATGGACAGACAAAACTCCAACCGACAGTCAGACAGGGCACTGAGGACAAGGCCCGGAATAGGCCTGCCCCCGCTTACGTTCACTGAGTTGCATTTACTCCGCGTATTTTGACCCTATACATCCTCTTGTTTGAATTTTAGCAAAATTCTTCTAATACATAAGTTATAAGTTGAGCAAATGAAACCTATTTTATGCACTTCTAAATAAAGGGGATTGTTTAATTGTATCCTTAATAAACAAGTTTATGAAACATTTATGATAATTTATCAAATTAAATTATGAAACTATTAATTGTTTAAAGAAGATAAAATAACGATAGATGATAAGAAAACCAAAATTTTTATTCTGCAGTTAGCTTGGACATTGTCAGTGATATTACACCACGAGGAACTATAAAATATAACATATAATTTAGACATACATACTATACAGAATTTATTCACCACAATTTCTCAATACATCCCTCTCATAAGCTCATTATTTTTATTCATTTTGATTAGGGCTTACTATTTTTAAACCTTTCAATTTGCCAAATTGATTGATTTTTTTACTTATTTTATACCGACTGAATATCATCAATGTTTATAGATACTATATACTGTACCTGAGCAGATACAGAGACAAGCAAATAGTATTGATGGCACATGCTTATAAGGATCCTTGAAACATATAATTATATGTTTTATATATATATATATATATATATATATATATATATATATATATATATATATAGAAGTTATACTTTTAACTATCGATACATTTATAAACTATTTACATTAATAAACATTTGATTAAACCCAAAAACAAAACATAAATTGTTACATAAATACGCCCTAAAAGTGTTATACAATACAAAATAAATACTGTAAACACATAGTAAACATATAGACTATTTTAAAAATTATATCTTATCACCAAAATTTCTCATATCTCGATCTTTCATAACCACATTATTTTTATTCATCTTGCTCAACCCTCTATTTTCTACATCACTTTTCACATTTTTAAACCTTTCAATTTGGCCAATTTAATAGGGCGCTTATTACTGCTTGTAGATACTTTAAAGTGGACATATTAAGAGACAAAAAAGGAATATTGGTGACACAGTTAAAAGACTGATTTATATCCAAGTCTTTAGAACAGATAAAAGTCTTAAACACAATTACTAAGAGAAATTAAATTATCAAATTTTGTATGGAAAAATAACCATACAAATTAGTTACTTCACAAGACAATTTGTTTGTCATGACATTCAAATGACCGCTACTCTGTAAAGGATAATCCTTTCCAAGTCCAGTTTGCGACAATTAATTCTCTTAAATAAACATTTCATTGAATACCAAACTTGGCTTAGATTTAAGATGTTCGTTCAACTCCTCACGAGCCGTAGGGCCTACCAGTGAAAGGATGAAAAGTCACTAATGGTATGAAAAAGTAGGTTTTTGTGACCAAGATGATGTGCAAGATTTCACTTTTATATGTTAAGTCATATAAAAGCTGTGACAGCGTTTCTATACTTTTTTCACCTTGTATGCACGCTATGTACATGTTGCCGACGTTTCAAGTGCATTGCAGTTTCATCTTCAGGGCAACACACTCTGTTACTAGATCCACAGAATATATGTAATGTACCTGGTGTTGAGTATGTCGCCCTGAAGATGAGAGCTACAATGCACTCGAAACGTCGGCAACATCTAATTAGTGTACATAGCAATCAGACACGGTCCTACCCGGATTACGATAATGTAAATAGTTTGGTCTAACGTGGAGTTTATATCAAACTGGTTTCACTTATTCATTTTAACGATTAGTTACCAAATACGAATGTGGGTATACTTTTGCTGCAGGAAATGTATCGCATAGATTAGTGAAGTAAGGTGTGTGAATGGTGTGCGACTGCAGCATTCGTCACATTCACTCCGTGAACGCTGATAGCGCTACCATAAGGTTGAAGACGGGCTTTGCTAAACACTTTAACATTTTAATTTAGTATTTTTCAGTTTACACATGGCATTGTTACAGTTTTAGACAATAGAAGATAATTGACAATGCGGGGACAAGACGCAGAAGACGTTTGATTAATTTATTTTAACACATGGCACAAATGGCTCGAGGAAAATAATCTAGACCTAAAATAATCTAGGATGTGTATTATTTGAAACATTTCTTTTACTTACCACAGTCCTCCACGTACACTTGTGATAGGTGTTTTGGGAACCTTAACATCCATAGTGATTCTATTTGTATAAATATTTATACTTCCTCCAACACAAACTGTCGTAGTCTTTCTTTCTATCCATTAAAACACTAAGTTATAACAAGACACAATGATAAAATAACCGAAACCAAACCAATGTTATTCAGAAACTAGGGGACACCCCTGCCCACTTCGCATGCCAACCCCGTCGTCACTCGCTGTGCTCGTGAGATATGGGTCACCTGCGGCCTCGTGGGGGAGCTCGGCCTTCGGCCACGCCAAGACGCTCTGCTACAGGCCTCGCGGGGGGAAGGTTCGGCTTGCGGTCTCACCAAGACACTCTGCTACAGTCCCATTTGAGGAACTCGGCCTGCGGCCTCGTGGAGGAGCTCGGCCTACGGCCTCGCCAAGACGCTCTTCTACAGGCAGTTATGGAACTCGGCCTACGGCCTCGCGGGGGAAAGTTCGGCTTGCGGCCTCACCAAGATACTGCTACAGTCCATTTGTGGATCTCGGCATGTCGCCTCGTGAGAAAGATCGGCCCTCTGCCTCGTCAGGATTTTTAACCAGTATGACCATTAATTTTGGTTTTTGGGGCAGCGGAACCCCTAAACATAGACTTTTCTCAAATCTGATGGTAAATTAGTATTTAAGAGAAAAATACTTTTATTTTGATATCCCACTTGAGTGTATTAGTTTGACATTAGTACTCAATTTTGGGTTTTGGAGCTTCTTTTTATTTGGGATGGGGGGGGGGCAGAACCCTTAAACGTTGTCTCTTCCAAGATGTAAAGGTAAAATGTAATTTTTGAGATAAATACCTATGCTCCACTTGTAAGTTTTATTTTTGTACTACCCTTTTACTGGTTTTAGGAGTTTTTTGTTTTGTTTTAGGAGCATTTACCCCTTAATATTTATCCTGTTCAAAATCTGATATTGTATTTAGTTTCAGGAGAGAAATGGCTTTAAATTGATACCTCACTTGAGTAGACTAGATCAGTTTTTAAAATTTTTACATTTTAAAAATTTTCAGTTTTTGAGCCCCCGATACCACAAATGTTTGAGTTATTAATTAAGCTGAAATTCATATAGGCCTATAAGGTGCGCATTTGTTACACGTGTAGAACTGTGAATGTTTGGACATTTTACTAAAGATTTTCTTCAACTTAGGTAATAAAAACTACTTTTTAGTGATTTTTTATATTGGGGAAGTTTTGGGGTAAAAAAGCCGCCATCTTGTTTATGAGTGAAAAAAGTAAACTTTTGTGAATTTTTCTGGAGGTTTCAGACAGAGAGCTTCAATTCAAGTATACACGGGTAAGACGCCGGGAAATGCCTCAACATTTAGTGTAAGTGAGTCAGTCAGTCACTACATCGAGCTTTATAGTATATAGATTGACTGAGTTTTATTCAGAATTTTTTTTACAGACGGAATGGATGCAGGAAGTAGATGAACACGTGATGGGCGCGCGTTCTTTGAACTTTGCCTTAAATATTATTTTCCATCTAGTTTGAAGGAAACAGTATTCGTTCTAACATATGAGACGCCGACACAACGTTGTGCGTATTTTAAGGCGAATATGAACGATGATATGGTGTAGTCTGGTTACTAACTGAGTTTAACTGTTCCTCAGAAAGTGCAATTTATTAATATCCCAACAGCCAGGGCAACTATCGGACCTGCAGCTTTCCGTAAAATCCGAACCACGTAGTGTTGGTCTGATTTTCTGCTAACAGATAAGTCTGACACTCAGTTCTCTTCCCTACACAACATCCGAACCTTGACTACCATCCAACATGAACACCCCATACGTCTCTATTAGTGTCCACGTCGATGGCAACCATTGTGCTGACGCCGTATCGGTATTAAGAAGACCGAGCATGGAACCTATCGCCTTCAATCTCCCAAACACTTTGTCCCCATTCGAGATTTATGTTCCTTTAAACATTTTTTACCCATTTAAAACTGTAAAAAAATAATAGTAATAATCCAAAACCTAATTTTTTCTTAAACTAGGGGATACCACAGCACGTTAAGTGTGCAAAACCCCGTTACTGGCTACGCTCATTTCACTCACTCGTGTGATTTTGTTATTTTTCTTCGTATTACATGCTTAACATTGTTTCAATACACGGTTAAAAAATAACCTCTTATGTCAAGTGTGCAACAGTGTCAACGGTGCACGTAATAAGCTTTCTCATTGTTAGGGTAACAGTGATTTGCTAGTATTGGGATATTAGTCATCTGCCTTAATTTAGATTTTTGAGAAAAACTGTTGACAAATCCCCTCTTAGTATAGTCTATAGCCTATAATGAATGTTTATAGCAAATTTCTTGGTCTTATGATTTTTGAGAATTTGTGATTAGTTGTTTGGCTTTAATAATACTTATAGAAATCATCTCCCTAGCCACGATAAAATTGGAAAACATTTGTTCTTTGTAATAGGATTATTTATGTTTTATATTTATATAATTTTCAGTTAGTCAAGTTTTGAGCGAAAATAGCACCCTACTGATGAATACCTGAAGAAACGTTTAAAATAATGTATTTTTTAAATAGTTTATTAAGCTACGTGTATGGAATTTTAGTCTGACAACGCCAATAAAATAATAAAGTATACAAAATAATTTTACTAACATTTATGTAGGCTATTATTTACAAATTTGCAAGTATTTATTATTATTATTATTGCTATCTTAAATACATTCATTATAGTACGCTTTTACACTTACTTTATTCATTTACAAGGCCCTTAACACAGGCAAAATATTTTTCCATACGTTTTATTTACTTATTTTTACTCGTGTGTACAAAATCTAGGTCTCACCAAGTTATGCAAAACTTGTCGGTTAAGACCTATAGTAAACAAGAGAAACAAAAACGTATTATAGGAAAGAATACCTGATTATTTTAATTTTTTTCTAGTAATTACTAAGATTGGGCGGTTTAGGGCAGGCACCGAATTAAACAAACAATAATTGTCAATAAAAAATGTTAATATGAATATTACGTTTTAACAGTAAAAGATGTACAGTAATATTAAACTCCGCATATGCATCATTGTTGGACTGCTCGTGCCATACACGCGGGACTGTTGCAGTTGACTAGCCTGAGAGACCAGAGACGATTCGTAGCGAGGGATTTCTCCCTGGCCGGCTGGGCCGGCCGGCCAGCCACAGTTTGGCAACCGCGCTTGGCCGGTTTTTACCACTAGCGCCGCGTATGATCTGGCCGGTGAGTTAAGCGATATCGCGTTTCAAAATTTAGCATTGCGTGGGGCTTCTGTATCTGTCTATATTCTGTGGTCCTAGTTTAACTGAAGCAATTGTTGAAAAGTTGAAAGAACTCGAACTTTGCATCGACGATTTACGCAGTCAAGCCTATGATAACGGAAGTAATATGAAAGGCAAACACTCCGGAGTACAAAAGAGAATCAAAGAGATTAACCCGAGAGCGTTTTATGTGCCTTGTAGCTCACATTCGTTGAATCTTGTTGTTAATGATGCAGCGCATTGTTGCTTGGAGGCTACGAAGTTCTTTGCTTTGGTTCAAGAAATTTATGTTTATTTTTCTGCTTCAACACAACGTTGGAATACTCTAAAAAAACATGTAACAAACTTGACGCTTAAGCCCCTTAGTGAAACCAGATGGGAAAGTCGAATAGATGCTCTCGTACCTCTTCGATATCAACTGGGTGATGTTCATAACGCTTTAATGGACATTTATGAAGATCGCTCATTAAATGGGCCAACAGGTAACAACTCGCGAGTGCAAGCTTTAGGTCTGGCAAAAAACATTGAAAAATACAATTTTGTTGTAAGTGTAGTTTTATGGCACAGTATACTTTTTGAAATCAACATAACAAGTAAGCAGTTAAAATCCAAACAATTCGATTTGGCTGCTGCCAAAGATCAACTAAGCAAAACTAAATCGTACTTACAAAAGTTACGTTCCGACGATGGCTTTGGAAGTATTCTAGTTGATTCCAGAGGAGTGGCAGAAGAGCTAAATATTCAACCAACATTTGAAACAGAAACCCTGCCAACTCGGTTGAAAAAGAAGAAAAAACAGTTTGATTACGAAGCGGATGATGAACCTTTGATATCCCCTCAAGAACATTTCAAAGTCAATTTCCATTTTGCCATTCTCGATACTGCAATCTCTTCTCTGGATGAAAGATTTCAACAGTTAGAAGAGGTTACTTCTATATTCGGATTTCTCTACAACATCTCCAAGGTGAATGCCGCAACCGCAACAACAAAGTCCCGGATGGACGATTGTATGAATTTAGAACATTTCCTCTCAAACAATGAGGCTAAAAATATTGAAGGCCACGAACTTTGCAATAAAGTTCAAGCCATTGCTAGGAGAGTACCCAAGAACGCAAATCCACATGATGTCCTTAACTTCATCATAAGCAATGACCTTAAAGATTGTGCCCCAAATTTGTCCGTGGCTTTACGGATTTTGTTGACTCTGCCTGTGTCTGTTGCCAGTGGTGAGCGTAGTTTTTCAAAATTAAAATTAATTAAAACTTATATTCGATCTACCATGACGCAAGAAAGGCTTCAAGGACTGGCCACTCTATCAATTGAACAAGACTTGGCAAAAAACATCGACTTGAACGAACTGGTGACTTCTTTCACGAAGATGAAATTAAGAAAAATTAAATTGTAAAATGTAGACCTTCTCTCTGTTAACTTTTCACTTTTAACTTTTCCCTATAATGTATGTAAACTTTTAGAATTAAAGTTATTTCTTCTGTAAAATGATCGGTTTTTATTTTTATTTGATAAGTTCCTATTATGTACCTAATGAAATAAATACTCTGACACTAAGGGTTTCGCGTATAATTATCTATCATAATTATAGTAGTACTAGTAGCCACACAGGTTAGATTTTCCTCGTTAAGTATTCTTTATATTGTTTGTATTTGTATATGTAATTTGTGATTGTGTGTGTAAATTAATGTAAAAGTCTCGTTAAGTGCAAAAACAAAACAAAAGGCATAAGAAGTGGTGAGTTCGGGTAAGGGGTTCAATTGAAGAGGAAAATGGAAACAAAAAATCTAATTGTGGGGGGGGCGGCAAAAAAATATCTTGCCTAGGGCAGCAGAATAGCTTGGGCCGGCCCTGCACTGAACTCACAACTCACAATGATTTGCACTACCGCAATATCCGAGTTGTTCCACACTAACTAATTGAACAATCACTCACTGACTGAAAACTCAAAAAAACTGAAAACTAGCAGCGGTGCAGCCGCCTTATATACATTTGTTACAATCTAGAATTTCAAGAACAAACTCGACCCCGAAGGCTCCAGAAGCCATGGAACAATTACAACAAAAGAAAGCTATAGAACATTCTGTCGTCAATATGTAAAAATACGACAGTATGACATCTTTTACCCTATAATTGTCAAAAGTTTAATATTAAAGCATAAATAAAATAAGTTTATTGTTTTAAGTAGTCTATTTAGTAATATTTACACATAACTATTAATTATAACATAAAAGTTGTATAGCTTCATGAAGCTACTGGAAAGTTCTAATGTAACCTATTTGATTTTACTCATACCTGGTAATTCAAATTATACTATTATGTAATATTTAATATATTTACAATTAATTGAGCCTATTACTACGTAGCCGAACATAAAATAACATAATATAGCAAATCTTAAACATGATTTGAAGGTTTTACCAAGTTAGGTTACATATAGGCCTAGTACTAGGCTAGCCTACATACGACAACCTAAACTTTAAATGTGGTTCATTTTCTTTTTCAAATCTCACAGGGGGTTCACGTGCTCATGTGCTCTTATGGAGTAGCCACCACTGATGACAACACCGCCTAAAATATCATCGGACTATTTTTATGCGGTTTACAGTATCACAAGATTTCAACAGACGCTGATCCATCACATGGTTTGTGCCTACTTGGGGGCGATTCTTGGTGTTGGTATAATCGGGCCGCAGCTCATGGGTTACCTTGTCCAGAACACACAAATTCAATACCCTCAGAGTAATGAAGGAAATTAAACCAATATATAGCTGTATTCCCCTAATCTTTTTGAAAAGATGCTTGCATGGTAACACACCAAACCGTAATAAAGCCTTCAACAACATAATTTGGACCCGGCTACCAAAATATAGGTAATATTGTCAATGCAAGCAACTTGAAAATTGGAGTTTTGGACAGTGTCATTTCATTCAATGAGGGTCTATTAGCAAAAGTGAAAGTCTAGGAAGACCTGTGTGGAGCAAACTGTGTAGTAAGCCTAAAAACGACAAGCGTTTGCGCCAAGCTGAACGTGCTCTTTCGGACATTCAAAAAAGGGCAAGGAAAGCCATGAAGACAGCAAAGAGAAGACTGAATGAAAAGGAAGATGAAAATGTACCTAGTTATGGAACTGGTTTGTTTTAGGTATTAGTTTTAACACTTTTTTGTTATTTTAGTAATAGCTTATTAGGTTTTTTGCAATTTTCCGAAAACTGTTATTTAATGTTTAGGTACACTTGTTAGCATTGTTTATGTACTGATTTCAATTAAATTTTCACTAGTTGTTCTATGTACAGTACTTAGCTATATTGTGAAGTGAAATTCTCTGATTTTGTCTTGTTCATGATTTATGATTTTTTTTTAATTTAGGATTTAACCCTTCGTTAGTCGCACAGCGGTGTTATAGACCGCAAAAGAAGCCTTTTGTGTGTAGTGATAGGGTGCGGGGACAAAGAGAGCTGATACCTTATCATATCCTTCCTCACTATTCCTACATCAAGCCCCACCACATGTCCTAGCCTCAGTCGTTTATCACTGGTGTCCCATATAAGACGAATACAGGCGCGGTCTTTTGAACCATTGGGCGACTGTTCTTGATTGTAAAGTGCGGTCTTTAACACCACGCCTGACTAGTGCTGTTAGTGTTTCTTAAGGAATTTAGTGTGTTGTATTTATATAAAAAATGGATGTATTTGAAGAAAGAAGAATAAATAGACTTTTAGATAGTGTTGAAAAAGAGGAAAATGTTAATGCCAAGTTACAAAGTTGTCAAGAAAATGCTAAGAAACAGCTTTTTGATGAAATAGATAATACTAATGATGAAATTGCATATGAATTGGAAGATAATGATGAAAATGAAATTAATCGGATAATTTGACTTTGTTTTGTAACTTTTGACACAATTGTAACTATTTGACTTTTGTATATATATTACATTAACATTTATATTATTTTGTTAATTTACATTCATTGCAATCAAGTTTAAGTTGCATTAAATAAACTTAATAACAATATAAACCCCCCAAAAATAATAATAAAAAAAAAAATAATAATAATAATTAATAGAAGTTATTCTGGAATGACATTTACGCGTGTGCGGTGTTTTCGACCGCGGCGCGACTAACGTCATACCCTCAGGCACGCGACTAAGCGAAGGTTAAAATGTCAACAATTTTATTTTGCTGTCAAATGACTATTTGTAGACATAAATAAATTCTAATTCATAATATTGTATATAATAGTGTAAACTAACAAGGGTCAACATTTAGGATGATATGATAGTATTTAAAAAAAGTTATGTGTTCCTGAAAACTGTAAATATAACATGGGTGAGATAGGGAGTACTGTGTTACCTTAACAGATTTTCTTTATCTTTTTTTAAAAGTAACGTAATTTTTTGTAACTTAGAATGTTCCTGAAGAGAAAATTTTTTTAATCAGGAGGAAATTGGAATGTTTTGGAAAATTAACTGAAGAATTTTATTGTTTGATTTGTTTACAAACAAAACAAATGAAAGGAAAATTTAAAACAGGTGTTGTAAATGTTTGTGTAACTTATTTGTATTTGGTTATAAAACATCTGTTGTCTGTTATTTCTTGGTAATATACTGTATGAAATGTTGGTAAATAAACTACAGTAATTTTATATTAAGATATTTACCAACATTTCGTACAATATATTAATTTTGGACTGAATGTAATGCAAATATGCCAACGCTATTTATCTTATAATCCTGTCCATCGTATGGGTTACAGTATTTACAATTTAAATAAGGGAATGTATTTGTTAATACTGTGCCTTATATTGACTCTGCATATTCCATGAGTGGAAGGAAACATCATATATTCAGGTAAATAGATTTTTTGTTTTGACCAGCGTTTTGTATTATTTTCAGTTTGTTCAGTTATTTTTATTAGAAGATGTTTTACGGTTTTAAATAGTCTATTTAAAGTTTATCATGTTTTGTTGAATTTTGGTAATTCAACAACAGAGAAATGTTGCGTTTAATCCCAATTGAGCTGCATTCAGTTACAGTGTGGCAATCGATTACTGTTTACTACCTATCGTTGCTATTTGGGCAATGAACATCGTGTTTCCACATTGCAAGGCATTAAAATTTAAAAATTAAGCCCCTGGATTGTGTTGAGTGAGTGGAAAAGTTAAGTTGCCGCCATCAGAGCCACTACAGTTATTTTTTTCAGAAATGGGCCACATTCTAGAATTTTTACTCATATTCGGTAATACAATAATTGCTTTCAAATAACATCCTTTAATGTAACAAAAATTATTCAAGACAAATTTATGCCTACTTTCAATATTCAGGGTCAAATATATCATAGAACGGATTCCTTATTACTAATACCAGATGGTGAATAAAATGTTTGCAAATCTAAATATGCTTACACAATTATGAAAGGAGTGAATGTATGAACTGGCTGTATTTATTTCTTAGATGCTCCAGATGGAACTGGACGAACGTTTTTAATATCCTTGTTTCTGGCAACAATTCGATCACAAAATGAAATTGCACTTGCCTCATCAGGTATTGCAGCTACATTATTGGAAGGCGGTCAAACAGTAGCACATTCAGCACTCAAGCTGTCGTTAAACAAGCAAACAACTGAAACTCCAACTTGCAATCTTTCAAAGAATTCTGCAATGACCATAGTATATTGCAGCAAAGCAAACTGATCATTTGGGACGGCACAATGGCATAAACAAAATGTTTGGAGGCATTAGACCGCACAATGCAAGAATGACGAAACAACAAAAACTTGTTAGGTGGTGCTGTGATACTTTTGGCAGGTAATTGTTGACAAACACTACCAGTTATTTCACAACGATCAACACCAGCCGATGAACTTAATGCACATTTTAAATCATTTAATTTATGGAAGTATGGCAAAACACTTAAATTAAACATGAACATGCGAGTAGAATTACAGAACGAGCGATCTGGAGATATGTTTTCAAAACAACTGCTCGACATTGGTAATGGCGAAATTCCTGTTGACGCAACGTCAGGATATATTACATTTCCTAAAAATTTTTGTAAAGAATCTAAGGCTGAACTCATTGAAATAGTATTTCCAAACCTTACCTAGAATTTTAAAGATCGCGTTTTGTTGAGCGAACGTGTTATATTAGCTGCAAAAAACATTGATGTTCAATAAATGAATGTTCAAATATTAATTTCAAAATAAGATAGCTGGCGATCTGATAACATACCAATCGATTGATTCTGTCACCAATACAGATGATGTTGTCAACTATCCCACAGAATCTTTAAACTATCACTTGGACATTTTTTTAAATCACTTGAATTGCCCAGTTTACCATGTCATAATCTGCAATTGATAGTTGGTGCGGTAATTATTGTTGCGAAATATTAAGCACATAATAATTACAAAGCTTTGTAATGGCACTAGGCTTACAGAAAAAAAATTAATGAACAATGTGATCAAAGCCAACATTTTGATGGAAATTTCACCGGGGAAACCGTTTTGATGCCACGTATTCCCATAATTCCTAACGACGTGCCATTTGATTTAAACGATTACAATTTTCTATCCAACTTGCATTTGCCATGTCTATAAACAAATCACAGGGGCAATCGTTATCTGTAAGCGACATAAGTCTTGAAAAGCCATGTTTTTCATATGGACAATTGTACGTTGTCTGTTCTCGAGTTGGAAAACCATCATCATTATTTATTTATGTCCCAGAGAAAAAACTAATAATGTTGTGTATGAAAAAGCATTGCTATATAGAATTTGTATTTGAAATATTTTATATATTTATTTAGTCTAATTTAAATTGAATACTTATGAAAAAGACATAGCAACGCCTGTCGGGTCAACTAGTATAATATATTTCTGTTTTGTAACATTCACTTTTACTGTATCTATACCAACACGTATTATGATAATTAAAAAACTATATCTATAAAACAACAAGTGATTTCCAGAAAAGGAACTCAGGATCTCTAACAGAATCATGTAATTATTTTGTCTTTAAGAACATGTTTTTATTTTATTCAAAAACTACACCGAATAAGCATATATAACAACATAAATCTTGACTATGAGCAGCAGGAAAGCAGGCTTACCTTGTTCATAAGTGCACTTTCAGATACAAAACGAAAACTCAAGTTTGGGTCTGTTTTGAAAGTGGACGTATTGACATGGTGAGTCTGGTTTTCCAGTCAAATCTCAAACATTTCTAGCATTTGCCCTTCTGTGTTTGTAACACCTTATTTTCGTTTCCCTTTCTTCTTCTTCTTCTGGGCATCAGGCCAAGGAAACCCTCTACATTTTAAAACGTCCTGTACATTATGGCAGGTGTAATAAGCATTTTCCATGGCGTACTCATTAAATATATCAACATTGCAGCGTGACTTTGATTTTCCTTCGCTCTTTCTTGTAGATTTTGTTGATTGTTTCTTGTTCTTTTTCCCCTTTTCATCACCAGATTTTGAACCTTTCTTTTTAGATTTTCCCTTATTTGCCATGTTACAGTTTTTTTAATACAGTGTTCCACAAAAAGTAATCTGTAATAAAATGGGTAAGCTATATTATAATTTTTCATAATTATTTTCATTTATTACTTAAATCAGTAATGTTTATTGAATTATTATTTACCCTGGATCTTTGGTTCAAAGCACAAGCTCATTTATAAATAAGCGTTTATGTTATTTCATATATGGTCAATATTTTACACAGTATTATTTTATGCATTTGTGGCTGCTTATTTATAATTATTACAAGGAATGTGCCTGAGGTATATGGATGGCTAAAAAGTATTAACGTAAGCCTATTAAATCACTACTCTTAAACACAATTCAGTAGGTGTAACAATGTACAATTTTATATTCTTCGAATAAATATGTTTTTTTTTTTCAATATCGAGGTGGTGTAAGAAGTTACATATTTTTTTAAATGGTGAAAAACTAGTATTTTTCATCCACCACTTTAATGAAATTGCTATGCAACCTCGAATAAATTGTTTTTTTTTTTTAATATCGAGGTGGTGTAAAGTTACGTATTTGTGAAAATGGTGAAAAACTAGGATTTTTCATCCACTACTTTAATTTATCATTATTTTGTTGTTGAAATCCTAATAAGCAACCTATGAAACCCCTAATTAATTATTTTTAATATAAATTTCTATTATTATAATATTTATGTATTCATCCACTTTCTTAATTTTTCCAGATTTGCCAGTAATCCATTAGTAATTATCACCTTTTCTAAGTACATAAATATGATTAAAAAGCACAAGAAATGGATGTATACATATTTTTGTACCTTTTGTTCGTATCAATCTTGATGATTATGGAAAAGCATAATTCCCCATCTCCATTTTCTTTTACAATATTTTCGATGTTAAAATCATAATAAGCTACTTAAAACCCCCAAGGTACTAATTTCCATTAAATATGTAATGTATTTTTGGATTTATTGAAATTATTTAAATAAAATAATAAATGGACTATTTATTTATTCTAAAACAAGCCACATCTAGACGAAATTTTTTTTTGCTCCAAGGATTTTTTATTTTTTGGGTGTTTTCGACCATAAAAAATCAATTGGCAACTCTCTCAACCCTGGGAAAATTCTGATTTTTGCTCCAAAGGACCTAGACGTCCCGTGTAGGAATTATTTAAAATTTTTTTATTAGAAGATCATGTCCGTATGTGGTGGAATTATTTTATATTTTATTATTTTTTTGAATATAGTGTTTGTGTATAGTTACCAACTTATGTACTTTGTCTCACAATCTGTTTCATTTATTTTATATTTTACCTCTACAACAAATCTAACCTACAAAAAATTTAAAATATCTATTTGAAAATGCTGTATTGCGTGCACAGTTGAGGTATTTGTTTTGCTGTAGTTGTAATATTTCGTTTAGAACACATCAAATGACGTTGTTAAATGCACAATAAAGTTTTCTATAAGAATGGTTAGTTACTTCTATGCTGTATACCATTACAGTTTCCTCACAAAAAGTCGGTAAAGTTCAGTTTTTTTGTCATAAACATGTGATTATTTTAGAAGATGTCCTCCCATTGTAGCATTAATATGAGAAGCTGGAAACTAAAACCTTGCACACTATTTAAGTTGACCACTCTTGATTATTTATCTTTCTATTGGCGGATATTCAAATGATTCTTACATTCTTACATATGAGACGCCGACACAACGTTGTGCGTATTTTAAGGCGAATATGAATGGTTTTATGAGTGTAGGATGAGTGTTGATGAGTGTAGTCTGGTTACTAACTGAGTTCAACTGTTCCTCATGATGACATATGTGATAAAATTGTGTAAATCCCATGATCAACTTCGGTAGAATCCCTTAATTAAACTCCCGTGACCATCTTAAGAATCCCCCATGATCAACTTGGGCAGCCCTCCGTGATCAACTTGGGTATTTATTTATTCATGAGACGCCGATCGTCAAGATATGGGCGAATATGGATTTCGAATGAGTGTAGATGAGCTATTGTTATAAGCTAAGGCCGACTATTCCTTAGAAAGTGTCATTAATTAATAGCACAATGACAAATGAACAGCCGGTGATTATCAGCTGATCCTTCTCAAAATGTATCGACTCTGATTGGGATCGAACTGAGAACCTATATCACAGTATCTACCCTTTATCATTTTGGGTAGCTCCACATGATCAACTTAAATAGCTCAACGTGATCAACTCCCATAGTCCCTGTGACAAACTAGATAGCCACCCTTAATTAACTTAAAACAACGTGATAAAATTGTGTAGCTTCCGCAATGAACTTGGGTAACCACCCTTGAACAGCTTAGATAGCCCTCCATGATAAATGTCCGTATCCTCCTGTGGTTAATTTCTTTAGCCCTCTCGTGATCATATTAGTTAGAATAATGAGCATCTTGGACAGTCCCTCCGTAAAAGTCTTGATCAACCACATGTGATCACCTCGAGTAGTCTCCATGATTAACTTGGGTAGCCCCTCTTGATCATCTTGTCTAGCTACCCATGATCATTTGTAAAATCACTTCAGGCATTTATAAACTTAGGTAGACATTTAACTACTTTAATAATTCTCAATTATTTTAAGTCACAATTTAACCAAGACTGCCATGGGGGGTTTGGGGGCGAAGCCATAATCAAGGTATTGTCAAAAAGTTCCTGGAATTGGTGGAAATATATTTATTAGACAAAGATACAGACTTACAAACAGATCTCCATTTAAAATACTCTCCTTCTGCATCAACAGACTGTCCCAACGATCATAAAGTTCTTAGAACTAAGGCTTAAACGGCCGGTGTCATGACTAGAATCTATATTTTCCGGTGACAACCACGTCAAGGTGCTATGTACATTATTTACAGAGTAACCAGACGTTTCACCCATACTGTAATGTGGGATCCTCAGTAGTATCGCTGAGACTGAGATCGGCGAATGACCTTCCACCTATATAACAGGTGTTGGGGTGGGGACTGGTTTGCCAGATACGCTGGAAAGGGGCGGAGGCATGACCCACGTCACCTACGGTCATTGGCGGAAGAAAATCTAAATGGCTGACTCTTCAATTTTATTTACTTATAATGGGTTCCCATGTCTTTGGAAGCTGTATACTTTCTTCCCTATTAAAAGTATTTCTTATTTTATATATTTCTATAGCTTCCCTTACGATTCTTAGGTAGTAATGCTGAATGTTGGCAATTTTGGTCAAATAAAATACTATAATTAGTTTTTGTGCTATTTCCCGCACCTGCAAACTTTTCCGTACCTTCATTCTTAGTAAGCCTTATATATTCTTTAATCATTGTGGAAATTAACCTCTTGGTTTCTCCTTTGTATATTGACCTACAACTACAAGGTTTTTCAGATACTCCAGGCATAGCTAATTGAATTTTATCTTTTACTGGTTTCAAAAAAATTCTTCAATTTGTTCGGTGGCTTGTAAATGATTTTTATATTTTCTTAATTTATCTTTGTATTATATCTTTACTCTGCCAATCTTTTCCGTTGTTCCCTTTATGTAAGGTAGATATACCTTTTTTAGGTATACTTATCTTGTATTTATCCTATTTTCTTGTTGTTTCCTCTTTTGCTGTTTTCCAATAGTATTATTGATATCTATACATGAATGTCCATTCTGTTTTATTGTTGAATGTAACAATTCCCTTTCTTTCTTCCAAATGTTTAGGTCCGAAATATGAATAGCTCAATTAACTAAAGTGTTTAAAACTGCATTCTTCTGTGCTGGGTGGTGATGGGAAGCAGCATTTAGTTATCTATTAGTATGTGTAGGTTTCCAGTATACCGAGTGGCCTATTCGTCCATCTCTTCTTCTCACAGTTAAAACGTCAAGGAAAGGCAGACTTCCGTTATTCTTAATTTCCATTGTAAACTTAATGTAAATAGAATTAATATAGTGCAGAAAATCATCCAATCTTTCTCTACCATGAGGCCACACAGCCCATACAACATGTATATGTCGATACCATGCCTTGGGTTTCAAATCTGACATTTCCAGTGCCTTCTTTTCGAATACTTCCATGTAGAGATTACCTGCCACGCCCACTTGTGATAGAGGTGATCCCATAACTTCTCCTTCAGTCTGTTTGTAGAACTTCCCATCTAAGAAGAAATAAGTGGATGAGAGGCATAGTTCAGCTAGTTCCGCTAAATCGTTGTTAAGAATTTCCTGAATTATTTCAATGGTTCCGGGTACTGGAACCTTAGTGAACAATGATTCTATATAGAAACTTACAAGTATGTCAGTATCTTGAAATTTCTGTTGGCTGATAAGGCTATTTTAGACAAGTTTATAACCAAACAACTAAGTGAATATGTAGGAAACACTGGGTCATTTCATTTGTTAGAGTTTCTAGACATTTTATCAGCTTTTTTTAAGTAAATTAAAATAAAATGTCAGATAAAATGTAAATTAAAAATGAAAGTCAGCCAATTGATTTTCTTTAGCCAATGATGTGTGTCATGCCTCCGCCCCTCTCCAGCGTATCTAGCAAACCAGTCCCCACCCCACCACCTGATATATAGGTGGAAGGTCATTTGCCAATCTCAGTCTCAGTGATACCACTGGGAATGCCACATCACAGTATGGGTGAAACCTCTGGTTACTTTGTAAATAATGTACATAGTACCTTGACGCGGTTGTCACCGGAAAATATAGATTCTAGTTTTGATCATAAAGTTGTTCAAAACGGTTCTGACACTTGTTTTTTTAAATGTATTTCAATGATTTTGTCACATTTTTTCTTCCAATTTCAGCACAGCAAATATTTTCTTTTTATCGATGTTTTCAGCGTGTAAACAGGAAGCAATCGACCGGCATAAGGTCAGGCGAGTAGGAAGGATGTTTTAGCATGGTAACATGGAGTTTGACTAGGTAGATACGCACTAACAGGGATCGATGTGCAGGGGTATTGTCATGCAGCAAAATCCAATTGTTTTCTGCTCATTTCTAAGCCGTTTCCTCCAAATGGCATATCGTAAGCTCCTAAGAATTTTTGTGAGGACACTTCCATGTGATAAATTTACTTCATTGCGATTTCATCAATCATCATTCTTCTGTTTACATGGACAATTTGTCAAACTCGTTCAACGTTGTAACCTGTGGTTGCAGTTGAAAGACATCAACCACGAGTCAGCTTCAGTGTTTATGCGACCTTCACAAAATCATTGTGCCATTCGACTTTCTTCATCGCTTCAACTCCGTACCCTTAAATTAATATTTTAATTATCTTATAAGATGAATTTTGAAGCAAACCACAAGTTTTTAGGCCGTTCTTTAAATTATTTTTCAAAAATAGACAATGTAAACACGCAAATACACGAAAAGTACTCGCCACAGGGAAGTATGGTGGCTGAGCAATACTCGCGCAACTGATATGCCTTCTCCAGAAGTAGCATCAGCTGCTTCACACAGTAAAATTCCCACCGGTAACCACGCTATGTGTCTCTGGACATGAATTCCGTGAACTTTGTGACTGTACCTTGTATTAATAAAAGGCTAAGTAGCCCTTTCTGAGGAACAGTCAATCTTAGTTAGTAACAATGATTACACTCGTTCATCTACACTCATTTGCCCGTATCTTGACGATCCGCATGTTGATAATGAGTATAGACACAGATTGCAGAGGTAGCAATTGAATAAGCAATTAATTATAGTCAATTATTATGAATGATAAAACCAAGTTAATAACTTATTTATTATAATTATTTTTAATGTAATTTAATTTAATTTGTAATAAAAAGCAAATTACTATAAACTAAAAAGCTACATTAAACAACAATTATAATAAATTATTTTATTTACTGTGTAGCAGTTTCAGTAAAGATGAATAACAGTCTTCTGTGTACTGAGTAACTGTTGCTAATGCAGTTGTTAGATCAATACATCTACTGGTTGTTTACTCGGATTTTACCCAACCACATCAAGAAGTAGTCCTTAATCTGTCAAAATACTTAATAACTGAACCGGTTTTAAACTCAAGTTTGTGCTATTTAGTATTACTTTTAATTCACTTAAAGAGAACTTAAAGAATATTGATTGATATTTCATGATATTGCTGGAAAATAACCGAAGGGTGCTTAAGAGTAGGTTTATAGTTTTTTAAGTGTTGATACAGTAGTCTATAGTTATATAAACAGAATTATTATAGCTTTGATATTTGTTATTTTTAAAACTAAGTAAACTATAAACAATATTTATGAAAATTTATTTAATTTATTTGTTCTTAAGAGGACTATAAACCCCTGTGCTGAATAGCACAAAAACTGCTTTGCGTGCTCCAAGATACTGCCTTTATTTACTGTCGTAAAATTATAACTGGAATATCTATTGAAAGATAAAGACTTTTTTGACTAGAATTGCTTTTTAAAACTTTTGAATTCTTCTTTATTTTTATTTTATAGGTTATTGAAGTTACCTAATATTTAAACGAGTGCCAAAATAAAACTAGAACTGTTATAAAAATTTAAAAAGCGATTCTAGTCAGAAATTTATCTTGTTTCAATTTAGTTTTGGTTTAAGATTGATATCTTCAAAGGTCTAGCCGCATTATATTATTTGCATATTAGACAGCGCAAATGCCTACATGGTAATTTATTGTTAAAAAATGCAGTGATTTGTGTGATTCAAGTGGCAAAAACCCAAACTTCTACGTCGTGGATGGATTTTACTACTTCATTCATAAAAATCTTTCTTCATAAAACTTAACATCGATGGATGCAATGTAGGCCTACGACTGATAGAGTTTTACTTTACAGACTGCTTTTCTTTTAATTAGAGTTAGTCGACTTACTTATTAATTGGCTAATTTTGTTTAAGTTATGAGCGTATATGTTCAAATCACTATATGTTTATAAACATATTAAAATCACTGTAAAGTATTTCACAATATCCATAATGGTCACCATACCCAAATCCATCAATACCACCCACCCAAACAAGTACAATGATATTGACCCACCCACCCACCCATACAAGTATGGTGGTATCGAACTACCCGCCCACCCATACACGTACAGTGATACTGACCCACCTGCCCACTCATACACTTACAGTGGTACTGACCCACTCACCCACCCACACGCATACAGTGGTACAGCGTGCCCATGTGGTTTCTGATATACCCTAACCACAAAGTAAAGCACAGGACTTTTATTTTTAATGACAATGCACAATATTTATTATGGCACGACAAATACTGTAATAATCATCTATCAATAAGAATACAACATGTCTATGAAATAAATCATATAAACTACATTAACAATTACATACAATAAAGACATTAATTCAATAATTCCGGCTTGTTCAAAGCAATAAGTGATTCTAAGTCACTTTCTCATTATTCATTCACCTTTATTATATTTTTTAAATATAAAACAGTAATGTTAACTGGTAACTAATAGTTTATTATAGTTCATTAATGTTGAGGTAGAAAAAATGCTAGGTCATTTATTTGTAATTTTATAAGAAGGTAACTTATAAGCAAATATTTGTCCTAAATGGTAACAAGGATAGAAAAATATGACGGTCAGGGCAGGGCGGCAATCCCTTTGAGAACTTTGAAGTCATGAGGCGAGGTAGTGTGTAGGAACTTCGTACCCCTCCTGGTGTCTTCTGTTGAGCGGCCACATCGGGCCACATTCTTATTAACAATTGTTGGGGGTTTGACAGGTATTAGCAGAAAATAACAAAATTAGGAACTGTTAAAAAGTTTTCTTAATTAGCACAGTATGTGATGGTAGATGAATTCAATACAATATTAATATAAACTGAACAAATTGACAACTTTTTGTTAATATTTAACCACATAAAAACCAATATTTAGAGGACAATTCAAAGCATTTAGGAATATTTACAAAAATCATGTCCTGTAACGTAATTTACTTAGTTTTTAGTGAAGCGTATGCTATGTTTATAATTTATTATAGGTTAATTACCTTCAATCTGCCAATCTTCTTGTAAATTCTCTTTGATTACAAGTTTCAGCTTTTTATGCCATCATCAGATCCTTAAAAACTTGAAACATTTTTCTAATTTTATTCTTCATGGTCTTGTAAGACATGAAGAAGACAAGACAATGAAGAATAACATTATAAAAATGTTTCAAGTTAAAATAAAAAAAAAATAAAAAAAAAGTTTATTGAGGATCTGATGATGACATAAAAGCCGAAACGAGTAATCTAAGAGGATTTACAGGATTATTGGCAGATTGAAGGTAGTAATACATGTTAGGTTTAGGGGCACTAGGCCTTAAACCTAGTATTATTATAGTTAGTATACATATAATACATTAATCAAAAGTGATTCAGAAAAACAACATCAAAATGAAGTTATGTTTATAAATCAAACTCTAATTGTAGAATATAAGTATGGTAAGCCTATAGCTAACCATGTTGAATTTTAATTGTTTTGAGAATAACATATTGTTGACAAGAATTATGATTTTGGAAAACGTTTCAATTAGAAATTCAATATTTTATTAGACCCCAATTTTATCAGCGGATAGTTTCATTTCGCTGCAAAATTCTACTTTTCTAAACAAATATTAACATTTTTACAAAACCTTCTAACCGCTTCAAACTTCGGTACAGTCTGAAAAAAGACTTCCTCACACCAGCTGCCAGAAATTCGTAACTAGACAACTATTCAGGGAAGAGATAGATACCCTAGGTCTTCGCTACGGTAGGCAAAATGAAGCTGTGGCCTTGGAGGAGCTCCGAACTATGGTGGTATGGGCATAAGGAAATATGGCCTTTTTATCGACAAAGAAATATCTTTCTTCGTTGCAACTCCTAATGGTGTGATTGGGGAAGACAAAGTGTTTGGTCGAAATGAAGTGTCCTATATCAGCTGAACACCTGATACCAGATGAAGCATGTATTAAAAAAAGGCATTTTGAGTAGTTTTTGGAAAACTGAATAGTCTGGGCCTAGCAAAATATAAAGTAATATACTTTATGCTGGAGGTAAAGGTTGAATGTGTATATTACAGATACTCATGGTGGTAAAAATGCTATCTATCTTCATGTATTGTACAAACTAATTACGCAATTAATTGTTTTCAACCAGCTCGTGTAATTTTGGTAAATTTGTTGGCTTGTGAAATTGTTGTATACAGCTGTTATTCATTATTATATTATTTTTGTAGTTAACTAACCTACACATACAAACTAATTACTATAACTAATTAGATGGCTGCTGACACACTATTTCCCCACTATTTATATGGTGTACAATATATGGTGTTTAAGCAATACTGAGGCGTTATTTTATTTTCAATATGTTTGTTGTATTATTATAAGTTGTACTTCAGAAAACTATGTTCTGTGTGCAATTAATTGTTTTTAATAAATTCTTGTAATTTTGAGGAAATTACTTACATTAAAAATTTGTTATATATAGTTTTATCTTAATTTTTATGCTTTTTTTTACATACATGTATATATTTTTACTGACCAACCCTTACCTATGAAATTGATAGCTGCTGACTCACTATTTCACTCATCATAGTCATTGTATAATGCTATATGTAAGCGTAACTTAATTTAATTTTCATTCATTTTTAACAGATATTTTTGTAAAGGAATTGAATATTCATATTTAGCTCTAAGAAATCATTGTATCCAGTAATTTGTGTATTTAATTAGCAGAAATTGCAACTTTAGCACTTGAAAAGTATTTTTAAATCTTTGTTAATAAAACAGAATATTTAGAAAAGAAATCGCAAAGGAAATAATTTAGTTATATTAGTAACATTTATAAATATAGTTAATAGATGTCCCCAGCTTATAGTTATACTTCGGACACCTCTCTCCTTTCATATTTCTTCCATAAAATGTTTGCTGTTACAAAATATCGCCATATTGTCCACTGTTGTGTCTTTTCAATAAATTTAAGTAATCTATTCAACATATTCCCTAAGCAGATAAAACATTGTACAAATATTATTTATGCTATTATTAAGAGGGCTCTAAAAAGAAAGAAAATATAGAAGTCATGCGACACAGGCGAGAGAAGTTGGAACAACGTCCAGTTTTTTTGGAAGAATAAAGTTTACTCCGCCGGACAGAGTACAATATAGTTTCTTTAATCATTTCCTGTATAGTAAGTTTACGTAGT
Source organism: Stictocephala bisonia (assembly GCA_035578905.1). Taxonomy (NCBI): domain Eukaryota; kingdom Metazoa; phylum Arthropoda; class Insecta; order Hemiptera; family Membracidae; genus Stictocephala; species Stictocephala bisonia. The sequence continues at coordinate 1,675,062 of JAQJVL010000157.1, read as the reverse complement.
ATTTTCAAACGGAAGCCCCAATTACCCCTCTCTCCCGCCTCCTCAGTTGGCTACGCCCGACCTTCTCTGAATGTATGTTGAGCAGAAAGGCCTGTTCTTTTCAACAGTTGTCAATTTTCCAGTCAGTACCGGTATTGCTACTGCATTTTATTTCTTAACATGTTTTTATGCCATTTTGTTTTTTTTTTAAATAGTAATATTTGTTTAGAAAAGTAGACTTTTACAGCGAAATCAAATTATTCGCTGATAAAATTGGGGGTCTAAAGTATTGAATTTCTACTTTAAAGTTTTCCAAAATCATAATCCTTGTTAAAATCTTGTTATTTTCAAATCGGTTAAAATTTAACATGATTAGGCATAGGCTTACCATACGCATGTTCTACAACTGAAAAACAATTGAAGAATAATATAAATTTGATTTATAAACATAAGGGTACATTTTACTAAAAACTAAATAAATTACTTTACAAAGTATGGTTTTTGTAAATATTCCTTAGCTGTTGAATTGTGCTCTAAATATTGGTTTTTATGTGGTTAAAATTTAATAAAAGGCATCAATTTGCAAAAAAAATGTATTTTGTATCTTTTTATGTTCGATTGAAGATTAAAACAAAATAATATTAAATGAACGCCACAACAATTCTCACCATACGCTTAAAGCATTAACGGATACGCTTTACTGAAAACTAAATAAAAAACGTTAAAAAGAAATGGTAAAAAATACCACCTGACAATATATTTTACGTTTTATAAAATTTTTACGGTTTATTAATCAATTTTTTTAACAAAATTAAAATGATTTCATATAAACTATCATAGTTTTATGGCAATTACAACATAAACAAACTTATTTCCAAACAAACGTGGTCAACGTAAGAAGCCATACCTGATTACCTTGGGTAGCCCCGGTGGTCAACGTGAGTACTACCTGTGATTATCTTTGGTAGGACCCGTGGCCAACTTAAATAGCCACCCATGATTACCTTGGGTAACACCCGTGGTCAACTTAGATAGTACCTGTGATTATTTTGGGTAGCACTCGTGGTCAATTTAGGTAGCCACTCGTAATCATTTTGAGTAGTACCTGTGATTGACTTGGGTAGCTCCCCTGATCAACATGGGTAGTACCGGTAATCTCTTGGGTAGTACTCGTCTTGGTCCTCTATGGTAATATCTCTGTTTACCTTGGGTAGCACCACCATTGATCATTTTGCGTATTATATATGATTTGGGTAGCTCCCATTGTCAACTTGGATAGAATCTGTGATTACCTTCAGTATAACCTGTGGTCAACTTGGTTACTATCTGTGATTATCCTTGGGCAGCACCCTTGGTTAACTTGGGTAGTAACTGTAATTACCTTGTGTATCACACACTTTACTACTTGTGTAAAGTGATCATTTTGGGTAATATCTGTCATTACCTTGGGTAGCTTCCATGCCCAACTTCGATAGCATCTGTGATTACCTTTGGTAGCACCCATGATCAACTTGGGTAGTCACACCTGAATACTTTGGGTAGTACTCGTGGTCAACTTAGATACCCTGTGATTACTTTGGGTAAGATCCTTTGTGACTTGGGAAGCGACTCATGATTATCTTGAGTAGAGCCTGTGGTCAACTTAGGTAGGACCTGTAATTATTTTAGGTAGAACATGTGGCCAATTTGAGTAGCCACCCATAATTACAATAACTTGGGTAGTGCTTGTGATTACCTTGGGTAAAACCCGTGGTCAACGAGAGTAGCCATCCCTGATTACCTTGGGTAGCATCCATGATAAACTTGAGTAGCCACTCGTAATAACCTCGGGTAGCATCCGTGGTCAACATGGGTAGTACCTATGATTACTTTAATTAGCACAGGTGGTCAACTTGGGTAGTACCTGTGAATACTTTGGGTAGGCCCCATGGTTAACTTGAGTAGCCACTCCTAATTACATTGTGTAGGAATGGTTGTCAAGTTGAGTAGCCACTAAGGGAAAACCCTTAATTAATTTGAGTAGTCATGCCTAATTATCTTGGGTAGTACCTGTAGTCAACTTGGGTAGTACCTGTGATTATATTAGGTAGTACCCCTGGTCTTGTCTGGTAGAATATGTGATTACCTTGGGAAGCACCCGTGATCAACTTGAGTGGCCACATTTGATTACCTTGGGTACTATCAGTCGTCAATTTGAGTAGTACCTTTTATTGACTTGGGCAGCTCCCATGGTCAACTTGGGTAGTACCTGTGATTATCTTGTGTAGTACTCTTGGTCCTCTATGGTAGTAAAGAGCAGTGACAATTCCACTGGTCTTAGTATCATTTTTATCTATATTAGTAAAAAAACTATCTAAACATGTCTTGGAAGTTGATGTTAATCTAGTGGGAAAATTTATATAAGATAGTTCATTCCATGACGAATTAAAGTAATTTTCAATTCTTTACTTTCAGTTGTAGTTTTTAAGATATCAATATTAAAATAACTACAAGCGGTTTTAACGCTTAGCTTTAGGTTGAACTGCCAAATCTTCCTCAAGAGGGAATTGTAACGATTGTTCTTCATATTCATAACGATTGTTCTATTAATTCTACCCAAAAGTTCTCGAAGCTAGAATAATACTTTTCAAGGACTTTAAACATTCCCCTGAAGACATTTTGCTGCTCTTTATCCTTAACAGCTGCCCTTTCAGTTCATTTATCAACTGAACCTATTTGAAACTATCTGTCACTTTTCTTTTCAGTGTAGCAGACCTTCTTTTGAATTCGGCTTCCTCCGTTTTGCTGTAGAAGTTTTGATAAATTCAACCAAAATAAAAATAATAAGTTAAAATGAATAATTTATTATCTTTCACAAGATACATTGATATCTATGCAATTATTGTTGAAATTTTTTAAATACAACTTGTGGTGAAAGGATAGAAAAATTTTGGCAATTACAATACTAATACAATGTTTGAAACAATAATAGTGGTGATAAATAGGCTATAAATTATTATTTTAGAACAATAATTACAGTCAATTATTTGTTTTCAATTAACGTTCTTTGTCTCAAAATAACCAAGTCTTAATAAACAAATATTATTGAGATATACAACAAATTACTACTAATGAAATGAAATTATTTGTTGTAAAATGAAAATAAATTAAATTAAACATAATTATTTTATTACAGCCAAAGATAAATGACAATAATTAGTTTAATTAATTACTTTCAAAAACCAAAGTACAAAAAAACTATAAAGGGCAATACTTATCCGGCGCAGAGGACCATGAATACTCATTTGCAAATTCAGAAATAAGGGCTAGAAACCTTTTAAACAAACTATTGAAAACCTGTCGAGACTGTTATAAAATACTTTTGTTACAAGGTAATTTAATAGAATAAAATTAAAAGAACACTTGTACAAACTTCCATGCTATTTTTAATGGTTAAAATATAAACAATACAATTCTCATAAAAAAGTAACTGTATCAGTACTTTTTTTAAGAAAAATAAACATGACAACAGAAAACACAATATGTAAAAAAATATGATTTTTCATAAGGAAGTCTTTGAGTACTAAACATATATAAATATAGATATTATAGTTATTTTACCTAACCCTCCCCCTATTCAAGGCTTCCTTAGACTTCAAAGAAAATTTAGGTCAGTTCAATTTATTGTCTTAAAATCTTTAACCTTGGTCCAAGAAGAGGTTTTGTAAACAAATCAACTAGTTGTTCACTAGTATCAATTCTTTTCACTTCGAGGTTTCCTGCTGTCACTTGTTCTTGAATGAAGAACTGTTTGATTTCAATGTGTTTGGTTCTTCTATGATGCTCTGGATTCTGTGCTAGACATATAGCGGCTTCATTGTCTACAAAGATCACAGGTGTGTTTTTAATTCAGTTAGTGCACTTTTTAATTGCTTTAACCAAATTGCATCGCTGGCCGCCTCTCTCACAGCTACTATCTCAGCTCCCGTAGTTGAAAGTTGAACAGAAGGCTGTTGTTGGCCGATCCATGATATCACTCCACCTGAGTACAGAGTCAGTAGTCCTGTTGTAGACCTCCTGGTTTCACGGTCACCGCCAAAGTCTGAATCGCTGTAGCAATTAAGTACGCCACTTCACACGTTCTTCTTGTACATGATTCCAGAGTCTTTAGTACCCTGAAAGTATCTGAGTATTCGCTTCACTCCACACCAGTCATTTGCTGTAGGATTTTCTAGGCATCTGGACACTACACTCACTGTGTATGCGATGTTAGGTCTGGTACTAAACATGAGGGCTCCGACACCTTCTCGATAAGGAAAAGATGTCTACGTTCTGTTATCTTATAGTTCAGATTTTACAATAGGTGTTGGGGCTGATCTGCAGTTTTCCATATAGAACTTTCCAAAATTCTTGAAACATACCCTTTATGACTTAATTTAATATTTTCACCAGATTTTGAAATCTGCAATCCTAAAAAATAATCTGCTGGTTTTGACTTGATTTTAAATTCTTTCTTCAATTCTTCTAAGAATGATTTTAAATCTTCATCATGAGTCGTAGCGATGAGTCCATCGTCAACATAGAGAACAATGATTAAATTATGTCCATTGTCATTGCAGATAAATAGACATGAGTCATCATCACTTTTTTCTGTCTCAGTTTTGTTAGGACTATTCCAACTCTCTCGTTCCAGCATCTCGGTGCTTGTTTTAAACCATACAAACTTCTTTTAAGCTTGCAGACGCGATTACTGTAATTGCTGAATCCTTCCATATTCTTAATGCATATAAATCTCTTCATTTATTTTATTGTACAAAAAGGCAGTAGACACATCAAACAGTGTAAGTTTCATACCTTCATTAGCAGCTACTGCAATGATATTTCTTATTGTTGACATTTTGGCTACTGGACTAAAAGTTTGATTATAATCAATTCCTTTCTTCTAAGAAAATCCCTTGACAACTAGACGAGTTTTGTATCTGCCTATGGATCCATTTGCATTTGTTTTGATTTTATATACCCATTCACAAGGTATGGCTTTATGAACTTTGGGAAGTTCAGTAAGAGTCCACAATTCATTCATGTTAAGTGAGCTAATCTCATCTTCCATCGCTTATTGCAAGTGGAGATGATCTTCACAGTTTGTTGCCTCATTGTATGTATTCGGTTCATAATGCGCATTCTTCACAACAGCACTCATCACAAAATCTTCAAAACGAACTGGCTGCCTTACCGGTGAACTATCTCGGAGTTGGCAAGTTTGCACGATCAAAAATGTTTTCTTCCTGTTGTTCTGCTTCCTCGTCTATTGATTCATCATCTTTCAATTCATCTACAAGAAAGTCAATGAGAACGTTTTCTTCTACAGCGGCTGAACAGCTCTTGTCTTCTGTTGCAACGGGTACCTTTTCAATGTAGACATGGGCCTATTTTCTTTGAATTTGAGACCTATCCCCCACCAAATAAAGGAAGTCGAGCTGTAATGGGGATGGCTTATGTCCAGAAAGTGGTCGGGTCACGAGCAGCTCTCGGAGGATTAAAACAAAACTCGGTAACTGGGCGGTACCTTTTACTTTTTGTACATATTTGTGTCAAAAAGTAAAAGAAAATCAGACTGAAGGCCACAAGAGCAAAATTACCATCAAAAGGCAAAAATTACAATAAAAATGCAACAAATTATGTTTTAAACACAAATAAAGCAAAACAACATATACAACATTTTAAACGAGAACAAAGATGCCTATCTGCAGAGTGAGTAGTCTTGTTGTAGACCTCCTGGTTTCATGGTCACTGCCAAAGTCTGAATCGCTGTAGCAATTAAGTACGCCACTTCACACGTTCTTCTTGTACAAGACTATGGTCTTTAGTACCCTGAAAGTATCTGAGTATTCGAGTATTCGCTTCACTCGACACCAGTCATTCGCTGTAGGATTTTCTAGGCATCTGGACACTACACTCACTGTGTATGCGATGTCCGATCTGGTACTAACCATGAGGGCTCCGACATCTTCTCGATAAGGGAAAGATGTCTACGTTCTGTTATCTTATAGTTCAGATTTTACTATAGGAAAGATGCCTATCTGTAGGAATACAAAAAATTGTAATTTTAATAGCAGTAGATAAAACAAAATTAAAAACCAGAAAAACAATAATATGAAAGAATTTACTTTGAAAATTTAGAAATTTAAACAGAACAAAATCATCCAGCAATGTAGCCCACATCCCAAGACTCCACCAAAGCTAAAAGTAGGCCGGACTTCCTAGGCGGCTCCGAATTAAAACCTTAAAAATTAATCAACTTTTAATGAAATTTAAATTAAGAAAAAATATATAAATAAAATATAGGACGGTACCGGTTTAACACAAATTAAATTCACTTAACAATACAAATAACAAAAAATAAGAAACATAAACGGAACTTAACATCTAGTCCTAAATAGATAGTTAATAATTAATTTTAAAATAATAACAGGAATATAAAACTATAAAGAAAACAAAAATCTAGAGAGCAAAAAAAATTAAACATTAAATAATAATTAATTTAAAAATAAATAATTAGATTCAAAAATATGTTCCATTAATATCATTTGGCTGTGCATATCAAAATAAATTTTGCGTTCAAACAGTAAATAGTCAGTCCTAGGCTTTGTAACACTTTTTTCTTTGTTTTTCTTTTTTACACAGAATAACAGAACAGATACTGTCACAAACCCCCAGCTCAGCCACTGGGGACAACAAGAACAAACTGACCTGAGGACAGAAGGGAGGCTCCAAAAGTTGTAAGGTGGGCCGGTGAGGAGCAAACATGACGCTTATTACATGGTCTCCAGGCCATGCTAGCACAGTACAAGAGGCAGATGGTAGGCCGGTGCAGGCTGAGGGGTATCGTGCGACTCGAGGACCCTGAACTGCACACAGACCACAGCACATAAGTAAAAAGCATGTCCAAAAAAGAATACAAAATTTACAATATAATACAAAGAAACTGTTAAATACAAATGAAAACACAAGCTAACAATAAATTTTAAGAATAATTTTAGGCTACCAAAAATCTTCTAACAAAAAAAATCAGGTTTAAAGAAATAAAATATTTAACAAAATTACAATTACACAATTACAAATAGAAGACAAAACTGAAAAGGTAGAATACGTTATTGGCACGGAACACAAAAATGTAAAGATGTACATCGAATTGCAAAAATAATCAATAAAAATAGTTTAGGCACTTGTCAGACTTGGAAACATAATTAATATAATAATAATAATCTTTATTTTCTCAAAACATCTTACATATATGGTACATATTTACAAAACAGGTTTGAAAATGCCAGTTCTGACTTTACAAAAATTATACACATAACAAAAATATAATCACATTTACAATCATTCCTGCTACACAAGAAATTACACAGGTTATGAGTTACGTTTGAGAAAACAAAAGGAAAAACCTCCAAGGCATAAGCCTGATAGGAGGTCTAGGTGAGATACAAATTCAAAAAGTGGCTAAAAATAAAAATACCAACATAGAAAAAAGAGCTTCCAAAAGCGTACTGTACTATACAATAAAATGAATTGTAAGTAAAACTAATGTGACTCAGAGCCTATATAAAATAATAAAATAAATACAAAGAAAAATTGAAAGACATTATTGAACATTTAAAATGTCTTCAACCGTGTTTTTTGTAAGCAACCAACTTCTCAATAATTTAACGAATAAGTGAGAGTTACTGATGCTTTTAATTTCCATTGGCAGTTGATTAAACATATAAGGTGCTAGAAATGCAAAAGATTTTGTGAAAAAAGTTGTAGCTGGTTTTGGAATATCCAGGTCGCTGGCATTTCTCAACTTAAGATTTATACAAATTATTTTTATGCCCCTTACTTCTAACGAAGAAAACTTGTAATACCTTGTACACGTATAAATATCTCAAAGGTAAAATTCTCAAAATCGTGAATAAAGGAAAAGACAGTTCCCTTTTAGCTTTCTTGGATATGATTCTAATAAACTTCTTTTGAATATTGTAAAGGGATTTTAAATCTGAAAAATAAGTTCCCCCCAACAAGTAATTCCGTATTCAAGTCTGCTATGAACAAGTGAAAAATATAACATTCTTAAAACACTACCGTCACAAAGATTTTGTAGAAAATAAAATATACGTACACATTATTCAACTTAGATCTTAATTGTAGTACATGTTGCTTCCAGTTCAAGTTACTATCTACGACTATTCCTAAATATTTTATATAGGGTTCACTTGTAATTTCTTGACATTTTATATTACAAACATTTCTATTGCATACACATTCTATACACTTATAAATAATCTTATTATCAAATTTTGATTCTCCTCGAAGGTTAAAAATTTAAAGCTATAATTGGACACAACACATAAATTTAATAAAGAAATGAATGACAAAATACAAAATTGAGCACATGGTCTCGAAACTGATGAACAATAAAGCTTAGACAAATAATGTAAGAATCAATCTCACGAAAACAGAATATCGTATGATAAAATTATTATTAAACAAAAAGGGTTTTCACCAAAAAGTTGATTAGATATTTGAAATTAATCAACTTACGTTAATTTGTTTCTAGCCGAGCATATTACGTTCCAACAGGTTGGTGGGTAACCAAGAACAATTAAGGCGAGACGTCAAGATCAAACTAGCGGACCGGGAATTGGAATCTCGGAACAGAAAGTTTGAGCCAACAGCCACGAAGGTAACGATCAGACAGCGCAAGGACGATCTCTCGCAGCCTTGCAAAAAAAACGTTGAGTAACAAAATGTACCGGTCAAAAGACCTGGTACAATTTACTGATAGGCTCTTTCATAAATTTTACATTCCGAGACCGAATGACACTACATTTCCTTGAATTCCAGAGACGATACCCATCACCCATCATATCCGATAAGTTTGCAGTTCATCACTTTCCTGTCAAACTTGCGTCTTCTTTGCTTCGGAACATGGATAAAACAAGTAGTTCCGATAAACTCGTAAATGTTTTATCAAATGACTTTTTCTGAACCATAATTCATATGGAGTCTTGCTGGTAACTGATGACTTAGCAGTTCTGTTCAAAATACAGGTTGCAGTATTTATTAATTCAGCCCACAAGCCTTGAGGCAGATTACTCTGAGCAGGCATCATTGACCTTGCACATTCAACAATAGTTCAATTTTCTCTCTCTGCAGATCCATTTTGTTGTGGGATGTACAATATTGTGATCAACTGTTGTATTTCATTTGCTTGAATAACTTGTCTAATACTTCCTTTGTCAAATTCACCTCCTCCATCACATCTTAACTTGCATATTACATGGCCTGTGACTTTGACTTGTGCAAAAAAAAACTGCTTGAGCTTCTCTACAACTTCAGATTTTGTTTTCATAAAGTAAACACTGCGATAGTGAGTAAAGTCATCCTTAAACAATACAAAATATTTTGAATCTCCTCTTGACTCAAAGAAAGTCCGCAAACATCAAAGTGGATGATTTCACCTGGCACTGAAGCTCTGTGTTCATCTCTGCTTCTAAAATGCATTCTGTGCATTTTTCCATATGCACAACCTTCACGTACCTCATTGTTAAGCATGAGATTAAGGTTCAGTTCCTTCCCTGCAATTTCTTGAACATGGGTTTTGTTTTGATGTCCTAGTCGTTCATGAAGTCGCTGCCTCGACTTCTATGTTCTTTGATGAGCGGTTTATCATTGTTATCAAACAAAGTACAACCCTCAAATATTGAAACAAATTTACTATCTACATTTACATCTTGAGCAGCGGTTACAGAAAATAAGTTAGCGAAAATACCAGGTACATACCGTACATTGGTTAGCTTTACTGGATTCCAAACACCATTCAAATATAACTAGAATCTACAGTTTCCGGTGACAACCGCGTCAAGGTACTATCTACAATATTTACAAAATGACCAGACGTTTCGCCCATACTGTGATGTGGCATCCTCAGTGGTTTCTCTGAGACTGAAATCGGCAAGTGACCTTCCAGCTTTATAACAGGTGGTGGGGTGGGGACTGGTTAGCAGGTATGCTGGAGGGGGGTGGAGGCACGACCCACGTGACCTTCGGTCATTGGCCGAAAAATCAATATGGCTGACTCTTCCATTTTATTTCAATTTACTTAAAATGGGTTCCCATGTCTTTGGCAGCCGTATACTATCATCCTTATTAAAATTATTTCTTCTTTTATATATTTCTATGGCTTCCCTTACGATTCTCGGGTAGTAATGTGGGATGTTGGCAAGGACTTTAGTTTTGTCAAATAAAATTCCATGATTACTTTTTGTGCTATGTTCAAAAGTATCCTGAAAAAAAGCTGAAATGTCAATTCTAAGAAGGGAAATCGGCGAAACAAGACACGAATTGTTCAAAATTAATAATGAAATAGTAAGGCTTCAAGAATAATAATCAAGTGTCCTTAATTCAGCCGATTGGGAGATTATTCAAAACCTCAACAAAGATAAATCATTGAGAATTCTCCAGCTAACTACAGAGAATCACAAGAAGAAATATACCAAGCTACAAGATGAATACTGTAAAAACAAGTTTTCAGAAAGTCAATTTGACGTTAGCAAAATTATAATTAATTTAACTGAAGATACCTTAGATCAACCACCCCCCTCCAGCATACCTGCTAACCAGTCCCCACCCCACCACCTGTTATAAAGCTGGAAGGTCACTTGCCGATTTCAGTCTCAGAGAAACCACTGAGGATGCCACATCACAGTATGGGCGAAACGTCTGGTCATTTTGTAAATATTGTAGATAGTACCTTGACGCGGTTGTCACCGGAAACTGTAGATTCTAGTTATGACACCGGCCGCTTAAGCCTAAGTTTTAAGACCATTCAAATATGATTCCGTACTAATTATTCCTCTACTAATAGCACTTGTCTGTTGTCCATTTGCCATTGAAATTGTATGAGGTAACTCAAATTTTTTAATGTCGGTAAGACTTTCTATACAATATGAATTGGTAGCACCACTGTTCACGTACCAATCATGCGATACGGTAGTATTTCGAGTTTGAAAAACACAATTGCTTGCAATAGTTAGAGCGATTTGGTTGGATCCTTTTTTCCAAGTTTTTCTTATTTTCACATTTTCTTTCAGGTTTTCCATCTGCTATCCATTTCTGACACTCTTGCAACCAATGTCCTTTCTTGTGACAATAGTGGCATGAAACTTGTTCCTTTTATCATTGTTCTTGCTGTTTTTCTGTAGGCCTCCTAAGCTACCTTTAGCTTCTTTAGGCCTATTCACTTGCATTAAAGCTTTTCTTTTTTCCTTGAGGTCAGCTTTCTTGCTTCTGTGCACAGCCAATTTGTGAGATTGTCAAGGTTTCTTGCTTTATCCTTGTGAATTATTAACCAAGTTGTCTGAAGTTTTAAATATTCTACTGGTAGGATTTAAAAAATCTTGCAAATCAACAATATCTGAGGTAAATTATCTTCTTTCTTGTCTTGAATTTTCTTAATTTCTTCTTGAAGCTTTCCCCCTAATGACTTTATTGCAGATAGTTTCCCAGCCATATCCAACTGTTGATTTGTAGGTGAAGAACTGAGAGCATATATCATAAGCCTTATTTTCCTCGATTTTTGCAGCTCCTTCCAAACCTCATCTGGTTTTTCTAGGTTTCTTACTTGAGCTCTTACTTCCTTACTTAACACAGATACTAATATTACCTCTTACTGTGTTGTATTATACTTCTCCATCTTCATTTTGTATTCTTTCACTTCTGCAGCTTGTGTTTCATCTTCAGGCTTCTCTGGCAATTCCATTTTACCAAAAAGGGCTTCTAGGCATCTGGGATTCCTTTAAACCTAATTTGCATTAGATATTTCCAATCATCCAAGTTGTCCTTTCCATGCAGCAATTCCATTCTCTGCATAACGAATTCCATAGTAAAGAATTTATCTCAAGCAAACTATATTCTATTTAAACCTATAACAAGCAATATAAGGGTACCTGGACTCATAACCTGTTACAAAATACTTTTGTTAGAAGATAATTTAATAGAATAAAATTAAAAGAACACTTGAATAAACTTCTATGATATTTTTAATGATTAATATTAAACTATGAACTTCACATAAAAAAATAACTGCAACAGTACTTTTTTTAATAATAAACATGACAACAAAAAACATTTGTAAAACAAAACAAAACAGACATATGAATTTTCATAAGCAAGTCTTGAGTACTAAAAATATAATAAATATATATTAATAGTTATTATATGTAACATAAGATAAGAATATAATTGTAGCAAAAATGTAAGACGTGTAACAGGTTATTGTACAATTGCTTTCAAAATAATCCCAGATTCATGATCATCATATTACTTAGGTTGTCATTTCTTTCAATGTCTTTTTACTTGCAACTTGGGTTTAAGTCAAATAAATTATGGTGATTTACAAATATTTATGTTGTTAGAAAAATATGGTAAATTAAAAATAACTAGTCAAGGAGGAGTAATATTAAAAATAATTTGGAACTCATTTGGACAAAAAAGGATTTTTGAATATTTTGTATTGTCATTTCTATAAGGTACTGAAAAAAAGCTAATTATAAAATTAATTGTATGAAAATGTATTTTAATTTAATTTTTTTAACTAAAAGAAATTATCATTAACATTTTTTTAATCGCAAACATAACAATTTTGGATAACGCCTAATGCACTCTAACATATTTAATTCATTCCAGTTAAATTCTTCCATTTCTGTTAATTCAATTTAAAAAAATTCTTAACTTAATAAACCCAATTCCTTATTTTCAACTCCGTGTATAGTTTTTAAAATTTAAAAATACTGTACGCAATTAGGAAATCTACGCTAGTACATTTGTGAATTTTTTTTGTTCAGCTCATTAATTTAAAATATAAACAAGTTGAACATAAAATTAAAATTATTGCTTGTAAATCACAGGTTTCAACCAGAATCGAATAGTTTGTTTAGAACATGACAAACATTTTGATTCCTGTAAAAGATATACAGTATAAAATTACAATTTGCATTAAAAAAACTGTTTGAATGGAAACTTTACAATGGCATCCAGTATGCACCATTGAATGGTAACTTGTAAATACAGTAATAACAGACAAATAATTGTAAAATTAAAACAGAAAGTTAATTTTAGTTGTTTTTTTTCATATGAACAATGTTAAATATTCAGATGGTAAAATATGTGTACAACATTTCTTATGATTTAAGCCATCCTATTGAATTTATGGTCAAAATTTAACCTTAGTTAAATTTAAGCTGTTCAAAGTATTACATCATTTAGATATTTGAAAGTGTGTTTTTTAATATAGATTTTTTACAGATAAAAACTGCATATGGGTTAAAAAGAGTAAAAATTAACACAGATGCCAATCGTAGAATTTCTTTATCTTAATGATGCCTAAATATCCAATAAAATGACAAAAATTGATATTTACTTAAAATTAGAACTTTCCATTTCAATGATTCAGTCCATTGGTTCAAAGCATCAGTTATGTACTCTTCTTTTCCAATGCTTTCCATTGGTGCCTTAAATTTTGTCAGGAATCTCTTAGAGATGATTTCTTTTCAGATCTCTTCATCATTCATAGGAGGAAGAAAAAAAAGATGCTGTAAACTGACTATGCAGATAATGAAGAGGTATCAGTCTTCATCCTGCCGAAGCGATACCACTTGGACCACCCACTAAAATGAACTCCCATATAGTGTTAAGTACATAGGGGGAGAACCACAAACTACAAGAGATACTATCTCTAAGGGTGTTTGGTTGTTTTGGGCCCCCTCCCCATACTGCTGTTTTACTAGTTTTGTGTTACCAATACAGTTGTTAACCTTAGGCATTTGCCAAGTTTGTTATTTTTTACATATTCAATTTATTTGATTACTGTAGTAATAATTTCTATATACAGGGTGCAGAAGAATGGACTACAACATTTCATTAGGCTAGTGCTTTGGTAGTAGGGACGGGGAGTGTCAAATCCAGATGTTGAAGTTTGTTAGTCAGCACTATGTCTTGGTCTGGTTGGCAAAGTGGCTACATTGTTGAATCATTCTTTTAAAAAAAAACAGTGAATCTGTGAACACAACACGAAGAGTTATTTTATAGGCTATTTGTTCCAGGAACAGCCTCAATAAAAGCTCTTCATATTTCATAAAACGATTTTAAGATGGGTTGCTAATTTTATAGAATCTGGATCAGCAATGTCAAGAAAACTGTTATGTCAACCTAGCAGCAACAACACCTAAAACTATCGCTTTTGTTAGGACTTCAATTGAGCAGTCTCTATGACATTCCACCAGGAAACACGCTGCAGCCCTCGAGATATCCAATAGGTTTGTAAGTCTAATCCTACATGCTGAATTGCATTTTCATCTATACAAAATTATAGTCGCACATGAATTTTAAAGACGCAGAACTTTTAGTCAGGAAATATTGCAAGCTGTTACCAGAAGGCATTGTTAGGAGTAGTGATTAAATGTATTTCCATATTTCTGGAACTGTAAACAAGTAAAACTGTTGTTACTGATCCTAAAGAACTTCACCATAAACCATTCCATAGTCCTACTAAGCCACAGTGTGATGGATTTCCCATTTCAACCTTGTTTTTGACCAATATTGTCATTTGTTCCACACTTTTCTGCACTAAATTTTTAAAACAAACGAACACAACTTAAAAGATTTCTTGTTTCAACAGGATGAAACTACATCCTATACTGCTCGTAGGCCTTTTGAAATCCTACAAGACACATTTCCTAAACACTTGATTTCTCTAAGGACAGTATAATTATTAAAACATAGTAAACAAAACCTTATTATTCATACTCAAAATGTGGAAATCTACTCTGCCGCACCGTGTTAATACATTAAATGAATCTTTTTATTATACTTTTTGTGGTGTTTATTAAAGTTTAAATGTTTATGAATAATATATTAAAGATGGTGTCACTAACTATGGAGTGAACATTTAATAAGGAAAAAGTAGGATTTACAAAGAACACATTGTTTAAAACATACTCATGTATTGCAGAATTTAAATAATGTACATTATCACTAGCACAGAGCAGCATGGCAGGTCAATATTTATACACTACTTACAAGAAAACTGTACACAGCTGATATAAAAACATAAGGCACTATTTATCATATTAAATTCGCTGTTAATATTTTTGGTACATCAATCCTTCCAAATTTCAAAGTCATCATTCATTTTATGTTAATCAAACAACCTGTTATAACATGAATGAAGCTGCTTCAACCCATTAGCACACGGTTTCCGATAATTTTAAATAAATAACATATTTACATCGAATCATTTACTATATTATATAGTGTTAATAAAAGCTAAAAAAGTTATTTTAGCTTATTATATATGTATATATATAAATATATCTATAAAACAGTAATAATTACAAAAGCTGGAAGATAGAAATATATGTATATATATGTACACAGTGATCAGATCTGAGAGAGAGCATGGTGTGGGGTGTGTGCGGTCAGTCATGGTAACTCTTTTATCTCGCTAAGGCCACCCATCTTTAAGTAACACTAAACATAGGCTAAAACAAAGCAAACCATAAAAACAGAGCTTATGGCGAATATATAAGAAAGAATATGGCTTTTGATAAACATCAAGAGTAATGATGCACAAAACAGCATTGAAATAGCCCACAAAAATTCTTCCTGTAATTTTGATGACTAAATACTATACAGAAAGTACCACCTTCATTTCTTCCGCTAACTTGGATACTACATTTTATCTTATTTTGAACATGGTCTGAATAACTCCATTAATTTTAAAATTAAATTTAATTACATTGATCATCATTTGTTGTTTTACTTCTCATTTTTATTGTATTAATAAATATTTATTTACTTTTATATAAAAATCAGCTATTATATTCAGTAGTTAGCTGTACATCACGAAGCCATTGACAAACATATATGTATAATATATACAGGGTGTCCCTGAACTCTCTGAGGATCTTTTTAGGTATTGATTGTGGGTCAAAAACAAGACATAATATCATATTTAAATATTCCAAATCATCTCCAGTACCCGTACAGCCGCCATTTTGTATTTTTTACAAATTATTTTTTATTTTGACTATAGAGTTGTACTATTTAACCTAAACAGTTCAAATTTAGTATACACATTAATAAAACCATTTGCTTACTGAAATAAAAAAATCAAAAAGATTTTTTAATTATTTTCAAAATGGTGGCACTTTGAAATGTTTGATCCTTAATAACTTTAGGTTAATAAGGTTAGGAATACTAAAAAAATCGCAAGAATACCTTTTATTTGCAATCCAAAAATGTAACGTTGTATGAAATCGGATGACAAACAACTAACTGACATATGAGTATTCTTGTACTTAATAATTTAGGTGTGAATATGTACAGTCATGGTGCCGTGCCGCGTAAGTCAAACACAACATCTATTCTGATTACTTTCATCCAAAAGACTACAATAAAGTGACTTGTGACGTTATTATAGTAAAAATGCCCTTAGCAGGCAACCAAAAAGAAGTTACGGATAATTTTCGTTTAAATTAAATATTAATTGTAACCTTAAGTAATGCTCTAAAAACTAGAATTTTGTAAACACTACCTTTACAAAAAAAAAAGGTATTCTTGTCATTTTTTGTATTCTAGGTTTGTAGAATTGTTGAAGGTACTGGAAATATTAAAGAAAAATATTAATTGTCTGCTGTGCGCCAGTGACTTTCCAATTGTGTTTTCCTTTGCAATCGAATACGAGGACGAAATTTTAAACTTTGTTTGTAATGTGAAAATAAATTAAATTCGTTTTAATTTATAATCTAACGTTTTTTTAATGTTACTTGTTTAATGTCTACAACTTGCTTTGCATCACAAATAAATTTTATAAAATGTCAAGTTTTTTGGTCCCTACTTCAAGTTAAGATTAATTTTTAATTTAATAACAACGAAAATCATCTGCAAATTCGCTCCGGTTGCCTGCTAAGGGCATTTTCATTACAATAAAGTCACAAATCACTTTATTGTAGTGTTTTGGATCAAATGAGAATAGATCCCTGATGATAGCTGTTGGTTGACCCGCGCGGTATGGCACCATGGCTGTACACATTCACACGTAAATGATTAAATACGAAATCTTAGTTGTTTGTTGTCTGATTTCACGTTATATTTTTGGATTGCAAATAAAATTTGCAAAAAAAGGCATTCTTGTGATTTTTTGTATTCCTAACCATTCAAAAGTTATTAATTAAGGATCAAAAATTTCAAAGTGCCGCCATTTTGAAAATTAAAAAATATTTTTGATTTTTTAATTTCAGTAAGAAAATGGTTTTATTAATGTGTATACCAAATTTGAACTCTATAGATTAAATAGTTTTCAAAATAAAAAACCGGAGGTGATTTGAAATTTTTAAATATGATATTATGTCTTGTTTGTTTTTGACCCACAATTAATACCTAAAAAGATCCTCAGAGTTCTGGGACACTCTGTATATATATAAACGAATATGTTTAACACTTTGGCTGCGGATCCCGTATTTTTACCGAGTAGCGTAACTTTTGAAGAATGTGGATCCCGTAGTTTTATGGGATCGATGTTTTAATTTTGTTAAATAGCCAATTGAGTATTAATATGGAGTCTGGTACTCTAAATGGTTTCTAAGTGAGCCGTTTCACCTCTAGAATGTGCACATTGTACTGTTTTTAGACAGAATGATCGAGTTGTAGCCTCTAGACTGCACTGCTTTTTTCTGCACATTTCAGAACATTGTTTAGTGAGTGGACTCTATTGCAAAGTGTAAATAGAGCATGTAAATAAAAGCAAGTATTTTATTAGTACTTATTTTACGTAGCTTTGTATGAATTGGGCAATACAATTATGTTCAAAATTATTTTGTATGCTCAATTGCCCTTGGTTTGAATTTTTTTTGGTAAAACACTATTAATGATATTATGAGATGAAAAAATGTGATTTTGAATTGTATACTGATGAAAAGAAGAAGAAATATAGAATCCAGACATGTAAGTAGACATTTTCTATGTTTAATGGTTTTAAATCTATGAATTTTTAAAAATTATTAAAAATGGCCAACATTCTTCAAATGGCTTCCGTATTTAGGACCAGCACTCAAAGTGTTTATAATCTGAGATTTGGGATAAAATTAACTCTTTTTTAAGACATATTTGGAGTATGATTGCCTTTGTGCATCTTATCAATCATTAATTTGTTACAATAGTTTTTGCCTATCGTTTTACAAATGTGCATTTAGAAGCAACAAAAGCAATCATAACACATTTTGCAGTAAATAAAATAATCTGCAAATGTGCATCTAGCTTACTAAAATTCAGAATTGTATGGACAATTCCGAAGAGTATACTTAGCTAAAATAACCGTTCAATCACACAAAAATACCCATGCAAGACAAAAAATAAATATATAAAGTAATGAATTAATTTGTACATAAAGTAAAATGTGAATTTTGTGAAAACACAAGCTGTTTTTCTTATTTATCGCTGAGGTTAGACAGACGTGTGTATATACTGTACATGCTGTTGCTCTTTTAACTAAGAAATAATTATAGCAACTAAAAACCTGTTCAACTTTCACTATGCCTCAATAAAAAAAAAATAGTTTTTAACATATAGCATTTTAAAAGAATTCATATAAAATATGCATTATTTTCAGTTTTAATTGTTACGTTTGACCAAGACATTAAATTAAAATAATCTAAACATTTAAAATAGCATTTTCCTTAAATTGTATGCTCAATATATGATATCAATTAAGAATAAACTGACAACAGCTTGAGAGATGTTTTCACAATATATTGAAATTATAAAACAAGGCCCTATGTATTATAACAAAATTATATAAAATTGGCATTAAGTAACTAAGCTCAATAGAAAATAAAATACTAATTTTTTGTCGACGAACAAAGTAGGGAGAAACATCTCTTTCTACAGTACAGAGTAATTAATATACAATATTTAAGTTGGCTTTTAAAGGCACTGACTTAACAAGGTGACTTTCCTAACAATGTGATGTTCACAAGGACAACTAACTTTCTACCACATTGTACTGTACCATGGTAATTCAATATCTTTAGAGTTAGCTAAATCTACTTTCAGAATAAACACTACTTGTTTTTGAAGAAGCACGCTTAAAATATTAACTAAACTTAAAAGAAATGTTTTCCATTCAACCTTACTGTAATTATTAATCCAGCACTTTTGTGTACGTTTACTGAACTAACACAACTTAAATAGAACGTTAAATACACTAGAGCCCTTATAATGGAATTTTGTCTGAACAGTATCAATCGTAATACATATATATATAGATATATATATTGTACAGCGTTGTATGACAAAACGCAGTATAAAAATATGTTCCATAATTCTGTTGGCAATAACAACAGTACATATATAACAATACTTCACCAACATAATTATAGAGTTGGCTCAAATGTTTAACCAAATTGCCTCGGACTCATCAACTTCGACTAAATAAGACACTAGCTTACAGATTTTCTAGTGGACATCCCTACTTTCAATTTTAAATCATTTTCAAAGCATCAGATTAATTTTTAGGATTCAATTAAAAATATGCTGTAAATAGGAATATTTATCATCCTTTATAAAAATATAATTTAGTACTTTGGAAAGGCACTTGAAATATAATTAAATCGGCACTTAATAAGTCACTTAGTAACCAATAGATGTTGTTTACAAACACACAGTTATAAATATTTAATTTCAATCAAAAGATTTTGGTTAGTTTAAAATAAGACCTTACTGAATCACAGTAGGACTACTGCACAGTTTACATAACTAACACAATTTTAACTAGTGGAGAATCAATAGCAAACCAGTTATTAGAGCTTCAACTTTGCACAATTGGATTTTGTCTTAAGATATTTATTGTATATTAACTAAAAGAATTGGCCCTGGTTCAACCAAACATTAAAGCGTCTATGTTTTTGTTAATACTATCGCCAACAATAAAGATTGATGTCATGATTAAGTAACATGATTGTAACAGTTATTAAACATTGTTTCAAGTGGTATACATTTTTTATATTATGGTATTAAATTAGATTTTAATTTGCAGTTTTTCTTAAGTATTTTAATCTACAATAACATTCTGCTTGTTATAAAATAAGGACACTTTTTCAATTTCTTTATCAAATGTGGTTTTTAAAGAACACTTTTCAGAATTTTACACATTTATAGAACTCCCATATCTCATAAACTCTCATTTCATCAGGGTGACTGACCACTCGACAATAATTTTTTTTCAAAATCCCGGTTTCCGCTGGCCATCCAAGGATATTCCTCATCCAATAATGAAGATCAAGATTGTTTTAGTAGAGTAATCCGATAAGACTGCTTCCATTTATTTGAGAAACTAGATATTTTTTCTAGTGATTTTTATGCATTATTAATTACTTTTTATTTAAAGGAATTACTCACAAAATAATTATATAGTGTTTCATTGGTTCCCTAAAGATCATGACAACAAAGATTTGTTCTTCAGTTTACAGTTTTGTGTTTATAACTATTTTTATGAAAACAAATGCCATGCATTTCAAAACAATTCAAAAACCTTTATTCAATCTGCAAAGACTATATATGCGATTAACTAAATATCTTTCACCCACACCAATTCAAATTCCTGAACTTAAACGGAATAACAATTAAATCTAAAACATAAGGAATTGGGTACTTTAATGACTTGACTAAACCAAAATGTTATAAATCGTTATAAACTTTCTTCTGGGCTCAAGTACAGATTTCTGAGGCTCATATATGAGCTTTGGCTTGAGTACTTACAAAGCTCTCATTTTACAGTACCAGTACTGTATATTATATCCCAAGTAAAACAAACGAGTAATACATGAATTTAATAAATCCCAGCCTTTCCATGACTTTGACGCATTCTCAACAAAATGCAGCCTTTTTTAGAATTCCCTGATACTCGTTATCAATAGACACTGTTGCCTTTGTTCTGCATGTCCCTTGTCTTTAACTTAGTGAATGCACTGGCTTAATTTCGTTAAGTGGACGATTATGGAAGAGTATTAAAATATAATTAATTGATGTTATATTTTAATTTTAGTTAATAGTAGTGTAAAAATAGGCATTAAATCAACATTGGCCTTGACCGGAGAGCTGCGACATTATCAAAAGATAATGAAGTCAAGCGTGGCTGTTCCTTGGATGGGTTACCGATGAGTGATCACATCCTTGCATACAGTCTAGTCACTGGTAGTGGTTTGGAAGTCACCTTTAAGCCACAGGTCCCCAAGTAAGTGTTAGAGAGGAATTTTTAACCCTAACTTCACCTGGTAAAATAAATACTCCTTTTAATGGAGTACAGTATTTATTTTACTTTTAAATCATAGTTAGTTTGTTATGTTAGTCTTGATTTAATTTTATTCCAGTAATGCTACTGTTAACAATTTGTTCCTATGTATGAACAACAAAAAAAACAGTAATTTTTAGTTTTATATTGATAAAAAGAACAGTAATGGAAGTCTCCGGACATAAGCAAACAGCTGAACATTGCAGTTGTACACTTGTAGTGTGCTGACTACCCTAGAATAGGTAGCCATCTGAAGAATACCAACTTTTTGTGGTATTTTAAGAAAAATCAGACTAAAACTCCATAAAGTTATTCAAATTATATTTATATGTCCGGAGACTTCCATTACTGTTCTTTTTATCAATATCATTATGTTGGGAGAAGATCGACTCGATGTTCATGTTTGATGTTCACATGACACTGGTGGTGGTGACACAATATCCTATGATTCTTGAGCCATTGTAACATAGAAAGTAAGACAGAACCGCTTACCGCTAGATTTAAGTGATTTTCAGTACCTAAAGTAGGCAGTGTAGTATTGACATAAGCAAACAGCTGAACATTGCAGTTGTACACTTGTAGTGTGCTGACTACCCTAGAATAGGTAGCCATCTGAAAAATACCAACTTTTTGTGGTATTTTAAGAAAAATCAGACTAAAACTCCATAAAGTTATTCAAATTATATTTATATGTCAATACTACACTGCCTACTTTAGGTACTGAAAATCACTTAAATCTAGCAGTAAGCGGTTCTGTCTTACTTTCTATGTTACAATGGCTCAAGAATCATAGGATATTGTGTCACCACCACCAGTGTCATGTGAACATCAAACATGAACATCGAGTCGATCTTCTCCCAACATAATGATATTGTTGTTTCTAAACTAGAGCTAAAAGGAACTTCCGGTCCTATCATGTTCACTACCACTATTATTTGTTAACAAAGATTCCTGTGTGACTCATTATCAATCTTTAGTTAGGAGTCATATTGGGGATCCCTTATAGGAGCAAGAGAAAAAAAAAGTTATTCAATGGTTATTTTTTCTTTAGTGTCATATATAACTTGTACTTCCTGAAACAGTAGCACTTCTCAGTCATAAGACTAAATAAAATATAGTTGTTTCACAGCACTACGCAGATATAGCAATCTGAATTTGTAGCTTAAAAAACAATTGAAAACGTTCTTTTTAAAACTTAAAATATACATAAAATAGCCAAGTATTTTAATCGCCTTTTGACATAACACAGTGAAATAGAGATAATTCACCACAAGACGATAATAAGATAAATCTATTACATTTTATATTTGAGTTTCATGAGAAAATTATGCATAACAGACATTTACATTTTTCTCACTAATTTCTACTAGTTTTGGAGCTTTTACTTATGATGTTGAACCAGGGCAAGATAGACGAGAAGGGAGTAACATAGTTAAGGCAAACATTTCTTTTAAGCCTCATTTCCATTGAAACAAGTCCCAGACACTAATCATGCAACATGTGCTACGAAAATTATGTACAGTAAAAATACAAAACTGCTCTCTTTCCCCTGATTGCCCTATTTTATACAATCCACTGAATAAAGGAAAAAAAAAATACTTAAATACATTATGAATTCCGCCATTGAATTTATTTTGAGGCTCGTTTATTTACAAGTATTTCATATACACAATTATGAATGTATACCTTCTTCTTTGGTTTAGATACCATTCTTTTTTAGCATGGAACATGCTTTAGTCTTGACCTAACTGTCTGAAAACGTTACGCGGGAGGGTGACGCGTAACCATGAAAACACAATGACATATCAGTGTTGACTTCAATAATGATTTTATTTGCAAGCGTTGATCAAAGTACATCTTTAGTTTCCATGACAACTCTTGTTAAAAATATACAAAATTAAGTCCTAATTAGAGAATCCAGTCCTCATTTACATATCAGTCTACCTCCAGCCGTCCACCGGTGATGTTGTGTCCTGGATCAGATTGCCCTCCTTCGACATCGTCAGGTGTATGTACTCGCCATTCTACTGATAGATCTACATCTGGATTCGGAAACGCAACCTCCGAAATAATAACTGAACCAAAGAAACCCAAAACTGGTGCTCAACGTCAAAAGGAATATAAAGCTCGTAAAGCTGCCGAAAAATCACTACCCAACGAAAATGGTGAGTGTAAACCGATCAAAACTGCTGCCAAAACCGCTGCTGAACGGATGAAAGAGTACCGCCAACGTCTAAAACTAAAGAAACTGGCTCTGAAAAGACCTCTCGAATCCGATGAAGATAACAATGTACCTAACAAATTATTGAAAACTAACTACGCCTTAGCTGACCACGAATTTGACCTTCGTTTCCGACAAAATCCACTAGGCCATATTTGCGATGTATGTGACCGAATTTGGTTCAAAAAAGACTTGAGTAATGTTGGTCCCAAGTGTTACGACATATTACGAGCTGAATTTCCCGACGAAGATGTAACAACCTTCAAGCTGTGTGCCACTTGTAAACAATCGATTTACCAATCCCGAAAAATCCCTCAGTTATCACGAAGTAACGGTTTTGTTTACCCAGACTTTCCTGCCGATTTACCGACCCTCGACTGTATTGCCGAACGTTTGATTTCTCCGAGACTTCCGTTTATGCAAATTAGGCGTCTCAGATACGAACACGGTAGTAAAAGCATTATTGGTCAAGTTGTGCCAGCAAACAGAAAAAGCGCAGCTAAAGCATGTTCCATGTTTCTTGAATTTTAGCCGTAGGCTCTAAGCAAAAAGATCCGGGGGTCCAGGGGGCTTGCCCCCTGGCGAGGCCCGCAGGGCCGAGTTTTTAATTATACTAATCTGCACTTTATTTTTTCTTTTCTTTTTTAATTTCCTTAAATTTTTGAGGTTGTAATTAACTGTATAATTTTAATAACTTAGAATCCTCCACATGTACACTCAAGTTAGTTTTGGAAAAAACATCAAAATAACTCAAATATTGCATAAGAGGTATCAAAAGAGTAAGCTCAGCACTACGTCACTCCCCAGCAAGTTTTTTTTTTTTTCCTAATCAACGCCAACTCCAAAGAGTATAACCTGAAGGAAATGTTCTAGCTTAATGGGAAAATCTATTTAAAGAAGATCAGATTAAAAATAATTTTTCTTAATATTATATGCAATCATTGTTAACGTAACAGGAAAAATTATGATCTCATTTATCCGCTTTTACTCGATATTCTTTATTACTCTCTCTTTAAGATTACTTCATGACCCTTAGATTACCTGAAAATCGAGTAATCACCTACACGTTGACAGCACTGCAGAGGAGAAAGAATAATTTTTTAAGAAGGCCCACTCTGCATGTGGTGTATCCCTGGCACAGTCAGAGCAAACATTTTGTGCCACAGGACTTGCTACGCGTTATTTTGTAGACTGATTTCATTTACTCATCTTATGCTGGAACATGTTGCACGACTTGTTGTGGGACAAATTTGAAGTAATGGAAACAAGGCTTTAATCAGATTAAATTGAAGTAAATATTTAACTTAAATATGTTATACATTCATTTTTTTAAACAAAGAAAATAACACTTTTTTCAATAATTGGCACATTTCTGTGATCAAGTTAAGCACTACACTAAATCTAAGTGATACACACACACATACATACAGCAAACTAAACACTCAGCAAGTAAGTTCAAATTTACAAAAGTTTTATACAAAATTCTAACACACACCCCAACAAGAAATTATATATTAAGATAAAATATTTTGTTAATAAATCCTAAAATAAAATATTTATCGTGATACATAACGATCACACAAGTAAATAGAAGAAGCTATACCGTACAA
Organism: Stictocephala bisonia; assembly: GCA_035578905.1. Classification (NCBI taxonomy): domain Eukaryota; kingdom Metazoa; phylum Arthropoda; class Insecta; order Hemiptera; family Membracidae; genus Stictocephala; species Stictocephala bisonia. The sequence goes on along the minus strand of JAQJVL010000157.1, from coordinate 1,649,885 downwards.
CAGATATCACATACCAATTGACTCAACAAACTTTTATTATCCCACGATCTTCCATCATAACCAATTTTCTAGACTGAGGAAAGCCAAATCTACCTTTATAAGGTACAACAATTATATGCAATGTTTTCCTATAAAACGTTGATGGATAATTTCTTTTATACCTTAGCCACATAATGGACACTATGTGCCATAAATTTAACCCTAGATCCGGAATCATGGTTTAGAGCATGTACCGGGATGCCGTTTGCCACGCAGTGTAAGCCTTTTTTGTAAATTTGAAAAAAAAGTAAATGAAACCAAAAATTATAAAACAGCATTTAGTTTTTCTTTTCATGAATCATATTATTAGATTCATTTAAAATAATTATAGTTGGGGTAACAATATTGTAAGAAATTGATATGTTGAGTTGAGTGAAAATTTCGAATTCATGCGCATCATGTTTTTGCAACTTGCAACCCTTATAGCTGGTATATATAATTTTTACGAAAAATTTCCAAGACAGCCAAAATGTACCTATTTAGTTGCTAAATAGAAACCACTAATCGTACTTCTAATAAAAAAAATATATATATATAAAACGTGTTGGGATTAATTTTTTTCGAAAAAAAATGGAAATATTTTTAGTACTAAAGTGTTATGTATGATATAAACACATGTGAAAGCAATAAAATTATTTTAAAATATTCATTTTGTAGGAATCATATTTAGTATAGAAAATCAAAGTGTTTTGTAACTTGAAATAATTATAAATATTTTGTTATATGTGAAAAAAGATTCTTTTATTTCTGAAAACAAAAAAAATTGCAAAATCTCAAACATAACATACAATTTATATATAAATGTGGTATTTGATTATTTTAGACTGTATATATCTTGTAAGTATATGTCATTGGCAACACAAATCATGTTCAAATAAAAAAATAACGAAAATACCATTTTTTAGAAATTAATAAGCAGAAAATGTATTTTGTAATTTGCAAAAAGAAAGTACTAAGTTCAAACGTATGTAAAAAAATATAAAAACATTTTTGGAATTTTTTAAAATACATGTATTATTGTAGAGCACATTCTTCCAAGTAAGGAGATAGATGATTTTTTTGGGTTTAATATATTCATTCAATTATATCAATTGAGGGCCCTGACCTCAATTCGAAAAATGCATTTGTAAAGGTTCTGGTAAAATTCTGTTATACCACATCCCTTTTGGATACAGGGTTGCAAGTTACAATTTTACAAAGCACATAACATTCCCTGTCGATCTGTGGTGGAACGGTCCGCATCCGGCAAGATCTCTAAGAGGAAGTCTCTGTCAAATTCTTCGATTCCAGCACTTGCGGATGCGATTCGATTCCTGCCGGCGGGAGATTTGAATTGGCACTTGTGTACTGTGTTCTTATTTCGCTTTGCATTTGTTTATTATTGGAGATTTCAACATAAAATCTTCTAAAATGTAAAAAAATTAAATTCTGCATCGCAGAGTACTAATTTATTTCCACTACATTTTTAACAAACAAACAAAAAAATTCAGCAAATCGGGGGGCGTTGAGGGTCGCTCAACCCAGATGAGTCTATAAATTCCTAGCATTCATCCCAGATCTAGGGTTAGTTAAAAATATGTTTAAATAAAAATGTTAACACTTTTTACATAATCTAGGCCATGTAAAATTGTGACTGCTAAAGAAATGTAGAAATTGTTTTATTAAGATTTTAAGTGTTTTCAGAAAGTTAATAAATTTTGCAAAACAATACATAAGTGATTTGCATAATCGTAACACTACTGATTACAATATCACAACAGAGTCACATCAAAATAATAAAAATTGAACCATTAGGGATTGGATTAGTTTATAGATATGGACATATTTAACTTGGAGTAAGCGTTATAAAATACATAGTAAATGTCACACCTAATTCTCCTTAGATAATCATGAACATTTATTTTTCAATTAAAAAGTGAATCATTAATTTAAGTGTGACTAATGGTTATGGAAGGTCAAGAGTAAATGCAATAATGGTATATCAGCTGGCTATAACAGAAATTAGCACTTGTGAAAAGTGACTGATAAATGTATAAAACCATTAAAGGAACTGTTTAGTTTATTTAAAATGTAATCAATGTCTATATTAAACCTGCTGTATATAGACAACACTGGAAAAAGAGACATTCCAGTTTTGTGTCTCATTACCATTAATAAAGTTAATTATATGAATGCAAACTCTTAAATTGATGTAAATTTTCAATCAAGTGTGCACTATCAATTTACTAACCAATGTATCTTTCTCAACTAACTCCAATTATCAATGCATTGCATTTTTTTAATTAAATTGTGTTTTAAATATTTCTATAAAAATATCATAAACATTAACAATCACTTCTATTTGAAGGCTATTATAATGAAATTGATGGCCTAGCACCAAACAAAAGATATGAAGTGACAAACCATAATGAATAACTGGTCAGACGTTTCAACAAACCTGAAAAAGGCTTTTCCCCCTTCATTAAGACGTAAAACCACTAAAACACTGGCGTTTAACGCCTGGTTCTTTTCCTCCATGGTGGAATAACATTTTACATTCATTTGCAAATGTTACCTAAGCGTGAGAGCCTTTTCGGCTCAAAAAGAGACTTATAAGACTTGTTTTTGATAAAACTCATACATAAACTGCACCTTGGTTATCATTGTCATCTAGACTAATTTTATTAGGATAAGGAGTTCCTCCTCCATCATCAAAAAACCTTCTAAAAGTAAACTCAAAAAATCCGTGAAAAGGTTTCCCACTGTCTGAAAATTCATCAGACTTTGATGAATCAGAGGATGCAGAGTTTCTAAGTTTATCGGGATCCACTGGATCAAAGTTGGAAGTGTCTGTAGAGTATTGTATCCTAGGTATATGCGGAGGAGATTGTCGGCGAACACCTTTTTCAAAGTCTATACTGGCGAAAAAGGGATGAGATTTTACTTCAGTTGCATTCTTCCCTAACCGCCTGTCGGCACTTGTACACAACTTTAATATTAAGTCCGTTCCTTCTGCTGACAGATTGGCTGCTTTAGGAATTTGCAAGGTTGATTCCCAGTTTATGACCTGTTAACAAAGAAAACTTTGTAAGTTAAATCAAAAAAGAAAATAATAGAAACATGCTGAGAAATAACATAGATAAAAACAAAATTTGAAATTTTAACATTAAAATAATTAATTGTGTGGAGTAAAAATTATAAACAAAAGATACTAGACTCTTCCAGGATTAAACATATATAACAGCTTTGTGAATGAAAGTTGACCCCGGATTGAACATATTGAGTAGGATTACACTAAAACTTAGTAGCTTTAGACTTTTTAGTGAAATAAATCAATTTTTGAACTACTTATAAACGTAATGTCTTAGAATAACAAAGTTATGTTTCCCCCTTACATTAAGGAGTGGGAAAACGGGAAAATTTGAAAAAACACATTAAAAACGAACATAAAATATAAATATCAATTTATTGTTGAAAATATATTCTATAAAAGTGAACATTTTGTTAGACATCAAAAGTCAATTAAAAAAAAAAAATTATACAGGGTGTTTCGCAAGAGGTTGGCACAACTTTAGGATATGACAGTAGACATAAAAATAAGAAAAAAGGTTTCTGTAAACATTTGGCCTATCTCTCCTTGTTAAGTATCTGTCTGTCTGTATCTTTTATTAAAAAATTATATCTTTAACATGGTTTGAGCTAATAATTTGAAACCTAGAGGGGTAGTTTAAAATAAAAAAGGAACAAAATTATCTTTATCAGTTTCAAAATGGCAACCATAAGAGAAATTAAAAGTTAAATAACTTTAAAACCAGTATTTGTATTGAAAATGTATTACAATACTTTAATTTTGTAAATTTAATAACAAATTCAAAGATACCTCAATTTTAAAAATCTGTTTGAAAATAAAAGAGTAGAGCACTTTTTCATGTATGCTTGTTTAACCCGCCATCGGTAGCGTTGCTAGGTAGCACCTAACAAAAACAATCGTTGTATTGAAAAGTTTTTTGTCTTAAGACTTAAGGTCTTCCGCTTCTAGGTATTCTCAAATGAGAATATGAGTCACATTTTTACCACTGTACAAGTATGATTCATTGTTACTTGACATGTATAGGAGTGGGGGAAGTGCGCCATGTCTGGGTGGTTAGTCAGCGCCTAGCCACGATACCAACCGCGTCGTAGACATTGTTAGTTGCCACCTCGTCCGATACCGTTGACGTTATAGTTTAGTTTTATTATTAGTGTTTTTATTGTGTTAGATTTAGCTTATAGTGTCTTATTATTATAGTTATAAGTAATATAGTGAAGTTATAATGGCTGGTAAATCAGTTATTTTGAGCTGGATTGAAGAAGAAGATAGCACTGATGTGACATCTCAAGACGTTGCTTCTGATTGTGTAAGTGACGGACCTTCTGAACATTCATTACATAACACTGACACAGAACAATCAGACATTTCAGATAATGACACAGAAATAACTGATGTTCCAAATATTCAAACTAGACCACCCACAACTCCCATGTTACCCTGTGGACCATAATACACAGGAAGAGACAATTATTCTAAATGGTATGTACATAAACAATCAAATAATAAAGGAAAAACCACAACGCAAAATATTGTCAACAAGCTACCAGGTGTTAAATCTTATGCAAAAAATTGCAAAAATGCTTTAGATAGTTGGAAAATATTTCTTTCTGATGACACACTAAACAATATTGTAACATATACAAACGTACATCTTTCTGAAATGGCTGACTCTTATAAACGTAAGGAGAAAGACTGTCCCCAAACTGACACTGATGAACTGTTAGCCTTTTTTGGCGTGTTGTATATGTTGGGAGTGAAGAAAGCTAACCATCTCAATACAGCAGAAATGTGGCAAACCAATGGTACAGCTCCCGAGTTTTTCAGAGCAGTTATGTGCGAGAGGAGATTTCACCAATTGTACAGAGCAATACGGTTTGATGATAAACGTACACAAAATGCCCGTCAGAAAATAGACAATCTGGCTCCAATCAGACAGATATTTGAGTGTTTCGTCAGCAGTTGTATTTCGAGTTATACACCCGGAGAATACGTGACGATCGATGAGATGTTGGAAGGTTTCCGTGGAAGATGTAAATTCCGCCAATATATCAGCAATAAACCAGATAAGTACGGGATAAAGATCTATGCATTGGTTGATGCTCGCACATTTTTCACTGTAAATATGGAAATTTATGCTGGCAAACAACCAGATAGAAGCCCATACAGTACAGATAATTCTGCATCAGCTGTTGTAAAAAGAATATTTCAGCCTATTGATAACTCTGGCCGAAATATAACCATGGACAATTATTTTACATCAGTCCCACTGGCCAATGATCTTTATTATAATCACAGAACAACAATAGTAGGCACACTTAGAAAAAACAAGCCCCAATTGCCATTAGAGTTTTTAGATGTCAAGACACGACCGGTTGGAAGCAGTATTTTTGGGTTCGGCAAAGACCCTAATAAGACACTATTACTTTCATATGTACCGAAGAAAAATAAAAATGTTCTAATGTTGTCAACGTTACATGACAGTGACGATATTGATCCTGAAACCGGATATTCCAACAAGCCAGATGTTATTACTTTCTACAACGTAACGAAAGGTGGTGTCGACGTTGTTGATCGAAAGAAAAAAGACTATAGTGTCAAAAGAGTGAACAACAGATGGCCTTTGGCAATTTTTTGTGGTCTTCTAGATGTAGCCACTGTCAATGCCCAAATTATATATATTTCAAATACTGGAGATTCGATTCCACGAAGAACATTCATAACTAATCTTGCCTTGGAAATCGTCAAACCACACTTACTACGACGTGCTTCTGTAGATGTTCTATCAATTGGGCTGAGACAATCAATCAAAAACATCCTTGGGCAAGACTTTCCCATCAGAAATGTGGCACCAGGTAATTATTATACTTACTGAAATGTTCCACTTTGCTGTTAGTTAAATCTATTTAGTTGGTTACTATTGTTTTTATTACAGCTTAGTTACATTTATAGTCATAATATTACCGCACTAGAATATTTTTACTTCTAGTTGCAGACGTTCCTGGGCGGAAACCAAGATGTGCTTTCTGTCCTGTCAGGAAGAATCGATTTACGACAATCCGTTGTGGGGAGTGTAACAAATCAATATGTAAAGAACATACTGGCCAAACAAAAATATTATGCTGTGAATGTTTTCACCAAGAAGATGAAATAATGGAGTGAATATTTATGTTATTTCATTGGTTTTTGTATATAATTCTTGACAACTAATTATAAGCTCTTTTAACAACCTTTAGCTTTTTTATTTGATTCCTTTTTATAATTAGATAATACGTTTTAAAAATACAATCATTGAAACTAGTAACAATTTTAAGTTTATTTTCGTATACAGCCTAAAAGAGTAAACAGAGAGAGGTACAAAGAGAATTGGACTATTTGCAAAGTTTATCAATGTGTGTAGATTATATTATTTACTCAAATATATATAAATAACAACTATATATTTATTACTTATATGCCTTATCCTAATAAAACTTTAACAGTTTCGTAGTTTCTCGTAATTCTTAACAGATATGACTATATAAAATTTGACAGTAAAAGTAACAGTTATAAGGTGTGAAATTTATTTTTTCGATAGTACATATGACAAAAAAAATTAAATGTGCATACCTAGAGATAAAGTAAACACTAAACAAATAATAGAATGCAATTTTAATAGTTAAAACAAACGCATAAACAACAAAAACACAAGAATAACAGATGTTAGGTAGCGCCTATACACGCTACCTCTCGTGGCAGTTGAAACAACGCTACCGATGGCGGGTTAAGGTTTTTCACTTGTATGACGTTTACTAACCAAATGTAGTCATTATAAACAGCTGTTTTTATTTATTTTTAAATATCAGCTGTTTTTATGTGAAGCCCCTTTTCATGTATGCTTGTTTAGGGTTTCCTAAAAAATAGCCTTTTGTTAATAACAACATTTATTTTACATAAAACAAAAACACAAATTGTATAATTGTATTATAAATGCTGTTCAATGTGACGCCCTCCTTCAGCAATGCACACTTCAGCCGAAAATAATAAATTATGCAATATATACATTAAAATAATTAAAAACAGCTGTTTATAATGACTATGAAGTTATATATTTGGTTAGTAAACTTCATACAAGTGAAAACTCCTAAATACATGAAAAAGTGCTTTACTCTTTTATTTTCAAACCGATTTTTAAAATTGAGCTCTTTGAATTTGTTATTAAATTTACAAAATTAAAGCATTATAATACATTTTCAATACAAATACTGGTTTTAAAGTTACATAACTTTTAACATTTCTTATGGTTGCCATTTTGAAAATGATAAAGATAATTTTGTTCCTTTTTTATTTTAAACTACCCCTAACTAGGTTAGCAAACATACCAAGTTTCAAATTATTAGTTCAAACCATGTTTGATATATAATTGTTTAAATAAAAAACACATACAGACAGACAGAAATTTAACAAGGTGAGATAGGCCACATGTTTACAGGAACTTTTTTGCTTATTTTTATGTCTATCATATGCTGAATTTGTGCCAACCTCTCGCAAAACACCCTGTATAACTAAAATTATGTTCATTATGTCTAATATTTTCATTTGGAAGGTTATGGCTCATCCAGTTGGAAGGCAGCCGGAATGGATGTCATCTTCCCAGGATTTCTAAGACATGCTGGTACAAAAGGCTTCTAACAGTTTTCAATGCCATATTGAGTCTCCCCATTTTGCATATATACCACACAGTACAGGGCGACTTAAATACAGAAAACCATCTTTCAACAAGCTTCCTATAGTTCATCTCAAACAAATGTTTACCAAAACCAACTGGGCATCAACTTGGGATATGTTTGACAGTCGAAACAAGTTTCTGGTATCAGACTCAATGACCATCATTGGTGGAATGTACCTTACTTGTAAGGAATGGACTATGTTGAGTTGCTTTCGCACGGATATGGGAAGATGCAACTAATGGAAATATAAGTGTAGAATGGCCAATAATCAGTCATGTGATTGCGAAATAGAAATTCTAACTTTGGGGCACTGAGTTAAATACGGGTGACTAATATTTGAACACTTTGTCATAAGTACTTTGTTCTTAACACGTTCGCTGCGAGTCACCGCCCAGGTGGTAGTACCGGAATTCGCCGGTGGCTGCGCGCCGCCCGGGCGGTAACGGCGCCATGCCAAACTAATTCAGTCCTTGTGCGGCAGCACTCTGGTGTAGTCGGGAGCTACGTTGTCCGTGTTTCGTGAAGTATAGTGGCTGTCTTTTTGCGCAAACCGTTCTCGATTATCGTTATCGGTTCTGTTACTGCTTCTGGTGGATTTTTACTCACTTTTTGCTTATGTTTAGTGTAATTGTTTGTTATATAAGTGTGTTTTATTGTTAAATAATGGCGTCTACTACCCAAACTACACGTGGCACACGACGCCAACGGTCCCCAGACCCTTTTGAGGATGAAGAAGGCGCTTCAGATTCATCGGAGGATGTGCATGGGCATACTGACGATGAGTATTTTTTGACAGATTCTGATGATGAAATAGATTTAGATGCCAATCCCCCTATCTGGTCAATAAATACATCGGGATTAAGACAAATAGTTTGTAAAGGAGGAACAATTTTTAATTCCATTACCTGGTCAAGGCAAGCCCATTGATTTTTTCAATTTTTTGCTTGATGACATAATTTTTGAAAATATTACGAGATTTACCAACGCCAATGCAATGCATATTTTCACACATTCCAACACCTTGACACCTAATTCTTGAATACATAATTGGAAGGACGTTACTGCAAATGAGATGAGAACATTTATTGGACTTTTCATACACACAGGAACAATAAAATTGAATCGCCTACAAGATTATTGGAAAACACACTGGTTGTTTTCTCTTCCATGTTTTGCAACTTACATGCCACGAGATAAGTTTATCAATATTTTGAGGTGCTGGTATTTCAAAAATGTAAATGTACAGTACTCTAATGAGAGATTAGTTAAGATAACAGCATTTTGTTGACTATTTCAACCCTAAGATGGAAGCTACGTTTTACCCACAAAAGGAACTGTCCTTGGACGAATCTATGATTCTGTGGAAGGGCCGTCTTATTTTTCGCCAAAATCTAAAAGGGAAGAAATATAAGTATGGTATTAAATTATACACATTGAGCGACCCCCATGGGCTAATTTTAATATTTTTGGTGTATTGTGGAGTTGTAGATGAACTAGGAGGGAAAGGCCACGCTGAATTGTTGTGTTGAAACTAATGGAGCGGAAATTAGATGTCGGCCACAGTCTCTATATGGACAATTATTATAATTCGTTCAGGTTAGCTAGCAAGCTGTTATCTAGACAGACATATTGTACAGGGACCTTACGTATAGACAGTAAATTCAGTCCGAATGATGTCAAATCTGCTACGCTGAAAACGGGGGAGACCATAGCAAGGTACGCCGATGGCGTGTGCATCGCAAAGTGGAAAGACAAGCGGGTTGTTAGTTACATCTCGACAGAATTCGAGAATGATATGGTTCAATCTGTGAACAAACAAAACATCGTACGTGACAAGCCTCTTCCTACAGTGAAATATAATGGTTTCATGAAGGGGGTAGACCGAGGCGATCAAATGATGGTATACTACCCAGTGGAGAGGAAAACACTCCGTTGGTATAAGAAGCTTACGGTGCACATCATTCACATGCTCTTGCTGAATTCACATACTTTGCACAACATCTACACTGTGGGTGCAGCAGAAAGGAATAAGTGGACATTCTATGATTTTCGTCTCGCTGTCCTAGAAAACTTGCTGCCGAAACCTGTCGATCCACTGCCTATCATGCCCCTTCGAGGAACCCCACACACACTAACAATGAATGGACCTCGACCTGATAATCCCAACAGGATCCACCAGAAAGACTGCCGTGTATGTAGGGTGAATAAAACCAGGAAGAAATCAAAGTATGTGTGCAAGGCCTGCCCAGGTGAACCAGGTCTCTGCCCAGGAAAGTGTTTAGATACTTTCCATAAAGTGTAAAAACACAAACATCCAGACTGTTGTAAATATCTTTTTTATATACTACAAACTATTATTTTGGTAATTTATAAGTCGTAGACTAGTTTCAATGGACTAAAGTGAAGTGAAAGTGGATCGGTGATGCAGTTGACAGTCGGTGGAGGGCGCCAGGAGCTGACTACCGCCCGGGCGGTAACATTTTCAAAATGGCGGCAGATACGGGAAATGCGGCGGAAACCCAATTTTAAGACTTGGAATCATCTTCGGGCAGCATAAGGTATGTTTTTTCATAATAATTTTTTTAGTATTTCGGATAGTTATTATTATATATAGCCGCAGCGAAAGTGTTAAGGTTTTTATTATATAATATTGATTCTTCTAATTTTGGAGTTTTAATCCTCCTTCTTTTAGTTTGGTGGCTGGTTTTGAAAGCCATAATACATATTTAGCTGATTTATAAGACTAACTCTTTGTTGTCAGGAAAGAGATAACATGAATGTCCTCTCAGGACACATAATGAGGAACCAAACAGTACTGCTTAACAGGTCAGAATTTTCTATACTATTTGGGTAACGTCTCCTTGTTTACTAACTAACTTTCTTGAAATAACATATTTCACCTACATGCCAATATTTCAAATTGTAAGGTCCGCCTCAATTCCTTAGTTAACTTCCAAGTGTTACTGGCCCAAGTATTTATGTCCATGGTGAACCAGGTTTTTTTTTCTCAAATTTAAATGAATGATAATTAACAATTAGCTTTAATGACATATTCTTTGAGAAGAGAAGACAAAGTCATTATATAAAGTTTGAGAGCCCATAAAAAAAGCAATTAACAAGATTGATTACTGAGAACTTCCTTGTAGAAAGAATTATATAGTAGTCATATATTTAGTTTTCTCTTGAATGTCTCAGATGTTTTCATCTTCATATCGTCTGGTAGGTGGTAGTAGTAGGCTGCTCCATTGTATGAAGGCTTCCTTCCAAATAGGCTGAAGTGGTGGTAGTGTGAAGTTTGCAGCATGGCAGGTATTGTGCTGGTACATGTCTCTGTGCCTGAGCTGTGCTGTGTTGACTGCATGTAGAATCACTTCTTAAATGTCAAGTGATATTATTGTGAGATATTAAGCTCTTTGAAGGCATCTAAGCAGCTTTCTCTTGGAGAAATACTGCAAGGCATCTCATTACCCTTTGTTGTTGTGTTAAGATTTTTTCTAGGAAGTAATACCATATCTTAAATAATTCTTATTCTTAGATATGAGACGCCAACATAACTTTGTGCATGTTTTAAGGTAAATATGAATGATTAAATGAGTGTGGATGACCTGTGTAGTCTAGTTACTGAGTTTAACTATTAAATGAGTGTGGATGACCTGTGTAGTCTAGTTACTGAGTTTAACTATTAAATGAGTGTGGATGACCTGTGTAGTCTAGTTACTGAGTTTAACTATTAAATGAGTGTGGATGACCTGTGTAGTCTAGTTACTGAGTTTAACTATTAAATGAGTGTGGATGACCTGTGTAGTCTAGTTACTGAGTTTAACTATTAAATGAGTGTGGATGACCTGTGTAGTCTAGTTACTGAGTTTAACTATTAAATGAGTGTGGATGACCTGTGTAGTCTAGTTACTGAGTTTAACTATTAAATGAGTGTGGATGACCTGTGTAGTCTAGTTACTGAGTTTAACTATTAAATGAGTGTGGATGACCTGTGTAGTCTAGTTACTGAGTTTAACTATTAAATGAGTGTGGATGACCTGTGTAGTCTAGTTACTGAGTTTAACTATTAAATGAGTGTGGATGACCTGTGTAGTCTAGTTACTGAGTTTAACTATTAAATGAGTGTGGATGACCTGTGTAGTCTAGTTACTGAGTTTAACTATTAAATGAGTGTGGATGACCTGTGTAGTCTAGTTACTGAGTTTAACTATTAAATGAGTGTGGATGACCTGTGTAGTCTAGTTACTGAGTTTAACTATTAAATGAGTGTGGATGACCTGTGTAGTCTAGTTACTGAGTTTAACTATTAAATGAGTGTGGATGACCTGTGTAGTCTAGTTACTGAGTTTAACTATTAAATGAGTGTGGATGACCTGTGTAGTCTAGTTACTGAGTTTAACTATTAAATGAGTGTGGATGACCTGTGTAGTCTAGTTACTGAGTTTAACTATTAAATGAGTGTGGATGACCTGTGTAGTCTAGTTACTGAGTTTAACTATTAAATGAGTGTGGATGACCTGTGTAGTCTAGTTACTGAGTTTAACTATTAAATGAGTGTGGATGACCTGTGTAGTCTAGTTACTGAGTTTAACTATTAAATGAGTGTGGATGACCTGTGTAGTCTAGTTACTGAGTTTAACTATTAAATGAGTGTGGATGACCTGTGTAGTCTAGTTACTGAGTTTAACTATTAAATGAGTGTGGATGACCTGTGTAGTCTAGTTACTGAGTTTAACTATTAAATGAGTGTGGATGACCTGTGTAGTCTAGTTACTGAGTTTAACTATTAAATGAGTGTGGATGACCTGTGTAGTCTAGTTACTGAGTTTAACTATTAAATGAGTGTGGATGACCTGTGTAGTCTAGTTACTGAGTTTAACTATTAAATGAGTGTGGATGACCTGTGTAGTCTAGTTACTGAGTTTAACTATTCCTCAAAAAGGGTCATTTCTTATTTATTTATATCCATGGCAACTACGCGACCTAAAGATTTATGTGGAATCTGAACCACATAGTATTGGTCTGATTTAAAACTAATTGACAAACTTGACATTCAGTTCACTTTCCCCTACGCAACATCCAGACTCTGACTACCACCCAACATGGATACCCACACTGGACCCAGGATAAAGCATTGTGGACTCCTTGATGTATATTGATGAGTTTTGATTTGATTGTTTGTATACTGTATCTCAACAAGCTGTTTCCTGTTATGTCTGTAGCTATGAAACAAACTCTTCGTTCTTTCATCACTTGGACATTTTCCTTTATTTATTTCCAATGTTATTAACATTGGCATTTGAACTTATTTCATTAACAGTAGACTCAATTGAGCTAAACAATAACATGCAGACTTACTAATGGATCATACATAATAAGGAATAAGAGGTAGACACTCTTCTGTGATGGATTGAAGATAAGGTATAATATGTCCATGACTGTTTTACCTTTTTTTGTGAATGTTAACTTCCCAAGGACTTGCCCAAGAAATATTAAAAAGGTAAACCTGCTTTTCTGTCCTAAACAAAACCTAAATTATTTATCTATAAAGTTTTTGTCTTACAGACAAGTCCTCATTGAGAAGACAACAGGCTTAGACAGCCCTACACTGCAATGGAATTTCATATTCAGCGGGCCAGGATATGCTTTTCTATTTCAAGTGTACGGTCCTTGTTTATTATCATAATTGGTTACAGTGAATGCTTTGATTATTTAAGGTCCATTGTAGTGGACCATAGGTTGATATTATTTAAAGGAAAATCACCAAGAACGGCATTTTAGGTTTAACATATTGAACCGTAAATAAAGTATAAAAATACTATTTTTTTTAACAAACTTAAGGTCCACTAGAATAGATTTTCACCTTTCAAATGACACTTCGTGTTACGATATAATTATTAATACGAGAATAGTTGAAATACAATCCCATGTTTTTGGCGTTTTCACAGAGGGAAATGGCCCCTTTAAGACATGGTATATGCTTAGGTACCAAGTTATATAACATGGTAGATTCCATATTCATATTCTAGATAAAATGTATACAATTTAATTTTTTTTAAGTTTGACTATCTGGAGGTTTCCTCTTTTGTGGATATTTTCCAGATTTCATTAATTGTAAATTAAAAAAGCAGCTACATTAATTTGCTACTCACAGGAAAGTCGGCACTTTTAACAAAACAGAAATGATACACTTCAGAATCATCCATCAATAAAAAAGCCCACACATTGATTCATGTTGCTTACCTTCTAAATTGTAGCATTAGACTGACAAAGTTTGTTCTTTAATCATTTAAACATGTATAATTGCATGCATCGAATAGAATAAAGTACAAAGTAGTTATACTATAAGATTTTTATTTACAAGATTCATGATGTTACACCATTATCCTTATACTAATTAATATTAGCAATTTTGTGTCAGGGAACATTCTTTTCTAAACTGTAAAAGGGCTTTTCCAATAGATATTGATTAAAAATATTATTAAATTTGTCCTCATTTTGTTCTTGTGTTAAATTAGGAGATAAATGCTTATAAAATTTTGAACAAAAAAAGTTGGCTTTTTTTATAAAACTGATTTTTATATGTTTGTACTATTGGAATATCTTTTCCTCTGTTATAACTACAAAGTCTTTCTGTGTAATGAAGACATCTAAGTTATTTTTAAAATTTAATATAGTTTTATACAATTCATAAAAAGTTTAAAATTCTAATTCAGGAAAGTACATTATACAAGATTCTTTCAAGTCAGGGTTTAAAATTATTCTTATTGCATTTTTTGCAAATGTAAAATTGCATCCAGTTTTGATTTGGATGTTCTTTAAAACACCTATATTACATAAGAAATATGAGACTGTATAAGATAAAAAAAGATTGTGTTTAAAACCCTTATATCGCATACAACATCAACCTTAGTAACAAATACTACACTTGATGATCTACAATCACAACATATTCAATCAGGTTGAAAGAATCATGTCAATTTTGTTATAACTATGATTACAAAAGCAAGAACTTGCATATTTATACCTAAAATTTGTTAAAAATTGTTGCAATTCATATCTCATCTTATTAAAGGCACCACTTTTAATATAAAATATAGTTGCTTGTAGTAATTCTGTTTTGGGGTGTGTTGGAGGTAGCTATAATTAATATCTTGACAAGGGTAGCAAACTAAGGAACAGGCTTGTCAGTTAGTCGGCAACAAGACCTAAACTAAATAATTCAGGTTCCATAATGAGTTATACGGCTATTAATAAACTTCGTTTTCTAAAGTTTTGTCAACCTTAGCAACAAACACTACGCATGATCACCTACAATCATAACATTCATTTACAACCAATATACAACCTTATCTCTACAACCATTGTCTCAAAGGTAAACAACAACAGTAACAATAACAACAAGGCTAGGGTCAATAACAATAAAAGTACCTTAAACTGGGTTTCAGCAGGTGTGTTGGCAAGGAAAGGTGGAGATCCAACCAGCATTTCATATAGAATGACTCCTACACTCCACCAATCGCACACATGTGTATAGCCAGTGCGGAGCAGAACCTCAGGGGCGATGTAGTTTGGTGTTCCAACCAGAGAGTGTGCAAGACACCTCTGATGCTCTCTCCTTCTTCTGCGCTCTAAAGGTTTCAGCTGGTGACATCTACATTCACTATTTGGACCACCTGCAGCCATCCATTCCTCACTAGGATCCATGGAATCTTGCCTTCCATGCTCTCCTAAATCAATTAATCCTTTATTTATTATATATATTAATAATGTCTCTAAGTAATGGCCATTATAAAACTAAATCATGACTCAGCACCATCTAATAAACCTTGGCAAATGACAATATAGAATCAAAATCATCATGTAGCTGTCAACATTTAATTGATAGTATTTAGAGAGCATGACATCAAATTGTTTCATAATTTATTTAGTTGTTGCGTATGATATAAGAAGATAACATTTGTCCTTAGTTAGTAAATTACATGTTGGTTGACATTAATATTAAATGAAATTTCATATAAGTTTAAAACAATTTAACTACCAAATTATATAGTTAGGCCCCATTTAAATTAGGTTTCTCATTTTCCTATCTATAACTGAACTTTTAAATAGCATTGCAATAAAAAAAAAAAAAAAAACAATAGTTGGAATTACCAATTTAGGTAATTACCTAAATTGCCAACAAACAAAATTTGAAAACTTTGCCTGAAATGAGCCAAGAATTGGCTATATTTTCACAAACTACACTTCTTATTTTCCAGAAATCACGAATTTGACAAAACAATTCGAAAAAACCAAATGTCACAACTCAGTATTTTTGACATGTTTCTGTTAGTTTAAATGATATTTAAATCATTTTTTTAAATTTGATGTGTTTTTTATGCTGAATACAAATTTAAAAACTATTTAGGTTTATTACAATTATTTCCCAAGCCATAACAGAAAAACTACTTTTACGCCGAAACGTGATTAGGGGCTATTACACAATCATTACAAACGCCAACTATTAATGACAAAAACGAAATTTACCTATATTCCTGCCAGAGGGGCGGCAGACAGGCCGTGCCGGTGGCCAGGAACCCGGATTTAATAAAAATTATGAATTTTGTTGAGTAAAGACAATTATGATGTTAGGTTGTTTGATTAGGTAAGTAAAGTGTCTTTTTCAGACCGAAATATTATTTTACTGAAAAATCAATTATATATTAAAATTGTCTTTATTTGGATTGAGTAATAAAGATAAAAGAACTTTATAGATTGATTTTATTCATATTAATTTATACTTAACAAATAGAGGTTTTTTAAATACCAAAGAACAAAAACCATACGCAGTGTTCCGGTTTGGTAATTTTAACTCTGGCTACTGTGAAAGCATAAGTTTTTCCAAAATCCATGACATATGAGATAAGCAATTAATTAATAATAACTCACCATTCCGTTGGTAATATTTTGAGTTGTGTGTCCAGCGAAATCCAGTGCATAAACCAAAGTCTGTTAGTTTGATGTGACCATCTCTATCAATTAAGATATTATCAGGTTTAATGTCTCTGTGAATGAAGCCCATCTTGTGTACACTCTCTACTGCACATGTTAATTCAGCAATGTAAAACCTAAAATCAGATGTTTACTAAACATTATGACTACTCAATAAATGTGATTATTTCAACAGTCAGACCACGTAAAGAGCAAAAAACATTATCAAATTCACAAGATATTCTTGTAACTATCTTGGTGTTATTTTTGGCTTGTGCATATCTTCTGTAACCTGTCTAGTACCTTTTCCACTCAATGGTTTTATGAAAGACTGTTAGATGAAATTACCAATTCATTCTGCAATAATGTTGATACATCTAATCCCAAGTACTCTAAACGTACTGTAATCTGTTATCAACAGTCAGTATTAAGTCAATAGAGCAGTGTTATCAAATATATTGATCTTTTGAAAGAAGAATGACAATCTAAAAAACTTTAGACCTTTGAAGGTCATAGATTTAAAATGCCACTTTCTTAATCTAACTAGAATCACATCTCGTTCAAGTACATGCATTGACAACATCTTTTCTAATACAATTTTCACTTTAAAAGACCAAGGTAAAATTTTAAATATAGTAGCATCAGACTACCTCACTCTACTGCTGCTTCTTTTGGGACACTCAAATGACAGAGTAGATTCTAAAAAAAAGAGAGTATCAAGCGTTTTTAATTCAAGAATTAAAAAACAATAACCAAAACAGGAATTATTAATTTGAATAAGTTATTTAATTCTCAAATTTGGCCAAGACATTGAATTGAAAATAACTCTATTCATAAAGTACACAGTAGCATACATTGAATGGCATCAGTAAATATAAACTAAAAATATAATATAACATGAGGCAAAATGTGGGGATAAGTAGAAAAAAGGAAACTTACAATTCATAAAAACTGCACAAAGGTTTTGAAACTAAAAATGTTTTTAGGTTGCTTTTAAATTTCTTAAGCTCATCAATACCGCTTATCTCAACTGGAAGTTTTTCTAAAAATCTCTTTCCTGCACAAAATGCTTTTTTATTAAAAAAACCTCTAGTTTGTGAGCATTGACAGAAATTTCATTTATAAATTGAGTGTTGTAATGATGCTTGTCCCCCATATTATTGTTGGACAAATTTTTGATATATTGAACAGTATAGTAAACATAACGACAGTAGACGGTCATAATACTCATATTGGTGAAATTTCCTTGAACAGAGACATCCCACTTTATACTCAACATTGTTCTTAATGCTCTTTTTTGGAGTATTAGAATTCGATCAAGATATTTCGATGTGCCACCAATTATAGTGATTCCAAACGATATAGTTAACTCTACAAGAGCAAAGTAGAGCATTCTTAAAGTGTTCTTAAAAAAATTTGGCAATCTGTATATTGCATAGATTCCTAAGGTTATTTTATTTACAACATGGTTAACATGTTTGTTCCATATAAGATTTTGGTGAACAATTAAGCCTTAACATTTTGTTAACTGAACAACCTGCAACTTTTTATTTTGGAAATTAATAACTGGATTTATAGGATATCTGCTTTTTCCTGCTGTAAATATCATAAAATTAGTTTTATTTGTGTTCAGTAAAAGTTAATGATGATTTGAAAAGTTATCTATCTTAATCGAACAACCTAAAGATTGTTTTTCTATGTTACATACAGATGTGTTACTTATTTTAAGGCTGGCATCATCAGCATAAAGACAGAGTTTAGTGAACGGATTGTTAATAAATGGATGCGAAAGGCCCCTTATACAGCATAGGAATAAGAGAGGTCTTAACTAATATAGACCCTTGCGGTAAACCGTGCTGTATCTCAGTAAGAGGTGAGCAACTGGAAACTATGTGACTGTCTTTTAAATATTTAATCCTAACATATTGTACTTGATTGGTTAAATAGAATCTAAACAATTTTAAAGTATTTCCATCAATTCCCAATTTACCAATTTGTTGTACTTGAATAAGATGTGACATACTGTCAAAAGCTCTGCTCAGGTCCAGGAATTGATTAGAGCTACTGATTTTTCTCCTTTGTCAACAGAATTTATCACCGAATCAATAAAATCTAATGATGCAGTTGTAACTGATCTACCTGGTCTAAAGCCATGTTGCTCTTTATCATGTAAAACATTTGTTTCTAGATATGTTGCCAATTGTAAGTAAACTGCTTTTTCATATAATTTAGAAAAGGTTGGCAATAAACATAGAGATTGATAATTTGTTAAATTTTTAGTATCTGATTTTTTAAACAGTGGTATGACTTTTGCAATTTTTAATTTAGATGGAAAAATTCCGCTGATTAAAGCATACTTCAATACAAGCATGGGTGTTTCATCAATGCCAGCTGTTAATTTATTATCAAAAGAATTTAGTATTTTCAAAATTTCCTCATCTGTAACAGGCCTGAAACAAAATTTTGTCCATGGAAGGCAAGCAGAGCAAAAACAAGTTCCATTGACAGATTCCCAATTCGATGGAACTGTCCCCCGATGGACAAGTTTCCGATTCTGTGCCAAGAGAGGAAGTATTGATGAGTTCACATAGTTGTTAAAATAGTTATTGAAAATGCAACTTATCTCATTAGGTTCAGTAACAAGTCTACCACCTAATTCAATTTCTATATTATCAAAACTTTTTATCTTTTTTGAGATTTCAGTATTAAGAATTTGCCAAGTAGTCTTAGATACATTCGTTGTTTTATTTATTTTATTTTCAAAATACTTTCTTTTAGTAGCAATTACATTTTTTCTAAAAACCTTTTTTAAATTTTTAACTCTATGTAACAATTCCAAATTATTTGTGGTTCGTGCAACTTGACTCAACTGCACAATTCTAGATTTATTAAACTTTAGATCTTGTGTTATCCAAGATTTATTTTTAGCTTTGCTGCGTTATTTTTATTTTAGGAAAGCATGTGTCAAAATAGAACACAAAAATTTGATGAAAAATATCATATTTCTTTTCGACAGTAGCCATATAAATGTCTAACCAGTTCTCTCTACTTAAAAATGTAACAAAATTGTTCTCCATTGAAATCTCTTTTTGCTTTAGTTACAGTTTTGCTATCATTTTTAGACATGGTGTTTCTAATAAAAATATTGTCAGAGTACTCAATATATATTAATAATCCGTCATGATCATATATTTGTCTATATATACCAATAACTTTAAACTTATAAATATCAATATTAGTCAATAAATTGTCCAGGGCACTCTGTGACGTACTTTGACTCGGGTAGGAAAGTTAACAAGATACCTCATTTTATATATTTGCAGTACATCGTTCAATATTTTGCTGTAGAAAAATTTAATAAATCAATGTTTATATCACCCACAATAATGATGTTCCCAAATTCTTTAACCAATATACTTAATAAAAAATTTAGCTTCTCTAGAAAAATTGTCTTTTTTTTAACTAGGGTATCAAAATCTTCCAACTAGAAAGAACTTTGAGTTATGACAATTATATTCAGTGAGACAACACTCAAACTCCCTTTCACAAACAACAATACTATTAGTTACAGCAAATTGATTTTTTTCATATTTTAAATTTTTTTTTGCCAAGATACAATACACCCCCACCACCGGCTGTTGTCCATGAAAAAGATGTGTGAATGCAGTACTTATCAAAATTAAGCTGGTATTTTGTAATTAAACATGCACTTGAACAATCAAAGTAACAATCATTGGTGAGCTCACTTGCGTGTTCTCACGGGTTAAGCCAATGAAATTGTAAACATTAATCTTTTAAAACTTTGTAAAACTATAAAAAAATAATTAAAATAAAATATAATTATTGATAAAAATAAAAACTAAATAATAATAATAATAATAATAGTAAAAATGATTAAGACTCATGTTGTCTTATGCAGACAGAATTTAATCTTAACCCTAGATCTGGTCCATCGACCCTTTTAGGGCAGATGATATTTTTCGCTTATTCGGGCCAAGTACCCCTTAAAGTCGATGAACTACAAGTGTTGCAAGCAATTTATTTATCAATGTAGCACAATGAAATGAGTACTATCCAACGCAGAATTTAATTATCTTTACATATCAGAAAGTATTTTGTTGATATCTGCAATAATAAACAAATGCCAGATGAAAACAAAAGTAAAATACAAATGCAGAGTTCAAATGGCCCGCCACAGAGCAGTGACGCACGCTAAAATTGTTCATCTTTGAAAAATTCTAGACGCTAACCATATTGCCAAAAACGCGGGGTTTACAAACCAATCGACACGGCATTCCATTAGTGATTCATTAGTATTATTTGTCACTTATTAGCTCTCAAATAATGGATACAGTTTTAGTATAAAAATCTTTGCTTGTATTACTTTTGTTATTTTTAATTATAAACTTTATTTCAATATAAACCCTAACAAATTATATATGTACTTATTTGTAAGATGTTATACAATAATATGTATAAGAAAAAATCCCAAAAATGTTTTTATATACCGGTATGCATTTTTGAACTTTGAATTTTATTTTTGCAAAATGTTGTAAAAAACCATATATAACTTATAAATTTATCTAAGATACAATTTCCATTATTTTTGCAATCTGATACATTGTTTCTGTTCACAATTAGATAAACTACAATGCTATATAAAGGTGAAAGTAATATAATACACCATTTATTTTTTAATTGGACGAAATATCGGAAATTTTACACAGTTTTTTGTGTTATCAGTAAAACATTTGTTTTCTTCGCATATAATAAAATATTTACACTTACTTCATAGTATAAAGTACTTTAGTAATCCATAGTAAATTTGATTCTCTACAACACACATATTTTTCATAAATTTATTGCTTTCGCAATTGTGTATAACATACATAACATTTTAGTACTACGACATTTTCAAATTTTTGTTTTTTGGTAAAAAT
This sequence comes from Stictocephala bisonia, assembly GCA_035578905.1. Taxonomy (NCBI): domain Eukaryota; kingdom Metazoa; phylum Arthropoda; class Insecta; order Hemiptera; family Membracidae; genus Stictocephala; species Stictocephala bisonia. The sequence continues at coordinate 1,628,157 of JAQJVL010000157.1, read as the reverse complement.
CACTACCAACTTGTTATTTATTTTTTGATTGGAAATCTTATTACTAAATATTATTTGGCAAATAAATAATTACATTTTGGCGATCTTGGAATTGTTCCCAAAAATTTTTCTTACCTGCTATAAGAGTTTTAAGTTATGAAAACATGATGTGACAAATTGAAATTTTTCATTTTCATTACGATTTCTATTCTTTACAATGTTGTTACCTCAATTGCATTATTTTTAGATGAAAGTAGAGTTCATAAGAAGAAAAACAAGATATAGTTGTATAATGTATGGCTTCATTTACCATGCTTTCTTGAATTTCCAAAAAAAAAAAAAAAAAAAAAAAAAATCGCCCTGAAAACATCTTGCCCGGTTGGGATGGTTTGCATTGCTCAGATCTAGTGTTAAATGTATTCTTCAATCCAAATTCCAAGACTTTTTCAGAAATGCAATGTTTTGAATTATTGAACATTCCTAAATATAAATATACCTTAACCCTATATGGTGAATACTAGGTGACCCATTATGAACTCCCAACTGCAAAGTGCTTCTTTTCAGCGCTTCACAACCTTTTTTTTTTTTGTAAATATCATAAAAAATACTAAATATCCTCCAAATGTCAATTTTATCATTTCGTTTTTCTTCTCATGAACTGTACTTTCACATACTACCATCAAAACTTACAAAAATAGTAATATATAACTTAATATGTACGTCTCACAACACTATAATGACTAGATGTTGAGTCAAATATTTATATAGTGATCGATTTCGTCCATCTATGTGGACATCTTCGGACTGACTGAAGCTTGATCATGATTGTTGTTTGTTATTGATTTTTGACATGTAAACATGTCCCATAATGTATTTCATTAATCACATGTTATAATTTATTTTTCAATTTAATTGTATTAGAATAAACTGTTTCTGATTCTATATATAGACATATATTTCTGATAAGATATGTAGACGATATTTTTATTGTATTTAATGAAAAGGAAACCAAAGAAATAGAAAGTATGCAACAAATTTTCAACTCACATCACAAGAAACTTAAATTTACAGCGGAATATGAAAATGAAAAATCAATCAACTATCTAGATTTAAATATCACAAGATTGGGGTCATATTAAATACAAAATATTTAGAAAACCAACTCAAACGGACATGGTTATAGCCAATAGATCAAACCATCCAATTTCACAGAAGACAGCCAGTTTTAGATCTATGTTATACAGAGCATTTAAAATACCACTAAGTAATAAAGATAGAAAAGCTGAAATAAATCTCATCAAACAAATTGCTCAATCCAACGGATACAACCGTACTATAATTGATGATATTGCCTATCGAATTAAAAGAAAAACCAAACAACAAGAAAGATTAAAAGGAATCACAACTTTGCAATCTGAACACAACAAGATAGCAGATAAATATATTACATTTAACTTTACTGGATCAGAAAGTCAAAAAATAGCAAATAGTTTACAAAAATATGCAAAAATAGCCTTCAAGACGAATAACAACTTAAGTAAAAATTTAAATATAAAGATAGAAAATGAAGACACATTTGAAAAATCTGGAATTTACAAGATAAATTGCGATGATTGTGAACAATTTTACATAGGCCAAACAATAAACTTCAACCAAAGATTTAAAAACCACACATCAGCATGGAAAAATAATAAACCAGAAAGATCCAATTTAGCCAAACACTTAATTGACAATAATCACACAATAGAAAATATAAATAAAAATATGAAAATATTAAAATTTTGTAAAAAAGGAATAAATATGTCAGCATGGGAAGAATTATATATATACGAAGCAAAACTTAAAAATCAACAAAAAATAATCAATGAACAAATTAATTTTGAATCAGAAACAGTTTATTCTAATACAATTAAATTGAAAAATAAATTATAACATGTGATTAATGAAATACATTATGGGACATGTTTACATGTCAAAAATCAATAACAAACAACAATCATGATCAAGCTTCAGTCAGTCCGAAGATGTCCACATAGATTGACGAAATCGATCACTATATAAATATTTGACTCAACATCTAGTCATTATAGTGTTGTGAGACGTACATATTAAGTTATATTATATATACCAACACATAATATGCTAATCAAGAAACTTATATAAAAATAGTAAATAATTATTGAAAAAATTACTTGAAACAGTTGAAAAAAATTAAATATTTTGTACAATAATTATAACTTATAACCCTCCTTAGGAGCACTAAAAAAAGTGTGTAAATAATTCTAAGATAACCAAATTGTTTATTATTTTGTGCACTATAGTAATATGTTGTTACATTTTTTTAGGATGTAATAAAATTAAAACTGAGTACCCTTAACATTTTTTATTAAAATTATTTCACACAACATGTTTCTACTTGATGGTCATTTTCAAGTGTAAATTAAATAATTAAATTAAGTATATAATAGTTTTTTAAATAAAATATTAAACATGTTTTTTTTATAAATATTGATGAATATGGATCATTAATTTTTTTAATAGTATATTTTTTATAGTAATTTTTTTTAATAGTAATTCTGAATGTTTCGAATCTTATCAAAAATTGGGTTTGTATAATTGATTTGTGTGTTCAATATGTTCACTGGATTTTCTTGTTGTGCTAAATATATATGTAATTCTTCTGTTGCATTCATTTTCTTGCCCTTTTTCATAAAAATTAATATTTTCATGTTTTCTTCAATTTTTGTGTACGTGTGGTCTGTAGAGAGCAAGTGTTCTGCGAATGTGGATTTCATTGTAGTTGTGTTCATTGTAGCTTGTATGTGTTCTTGAAAGCATGTTTTGAATGGTCTTTCAGTTTGGCCAATGTAGTCTATACAATTAATTTTGTAAATACCTGATTTGTTGTAAATGTTGTCATTATTGTGTTCTTTTTGAGATTTTTTATCTAAAATATTGAATGTGTTGTTGAAACTTATATATAAACGTGTTGTTACATTTTATATAAACTACTAGTTTTTTTTTTTTTTTTTATTTGTTTGTTTACATAAAATGCAAACATGAAAAATGTGCAAAATTACAGTATGATTATTTTAGGTAGTCAAATAGTACATGAAAAAAATTGGAAAAATTAGCATTGAATAGAGAATAAAAAGCTGTTCAGGAAAAATATTTATACTGTACCCTAAAACATATTTCCATATTTTTTGTTTATGGAGAAAGTCTGCTCTACATAGAATTTGAAACACGCAAAAAAGGGTATACAAAATATGTTTTTGGTAAAACACCTAATTCACCTACAACTTTGTAATTTATTTTGGTGGATAGAGTATTATATTCTCTGCAGACTGACATTTGGTACGCCTTATTCTGTCTTCTGGTTATTATTCAGTCATGCAACAAATATCAACAATTTTACGCTGTCCATACCTCCAAGCGGGAATTGAGCGGGAGTTTGTTGTTGGACATTTTCCTACGTTATTAAAATTGCGAAAAAATTATCAAAAATCTGAAATGTATAGAACAGAACATTCTGCGTCGATTGGTGACAAGTTTATCACGCTTGCTTCATGATAAACATATGTTCTATTGAGTTTTACAAAAGATTATGCGACATGCCTATTTCGCGATACGTTTGAAAATAACACGCAAAGCACCAGGATTCGCGATCTAGGGTTAAACTCAGTGCAAAAACTGTTTAATTATTATACACAATAAAACTAGAATCATAATCCTATTCATATTGCAATTTGAGTTGTAAACAGAATGGATGTTGCCATCAGGCAGGAAGAGATAAGAAAGGGTCCAAATAAACAAGAGTGGGGCTCAGGGGAAGACATTGGTCTCTTCACTGCCTTTGGAATTCCAATTATGTTGTGCTGATAAGGAAGTGAGCCACTATGGGCAGATATTTTTTGACAAAGATATTTTGTTATCTTGTGGTCAGATATGTGTTTTTATCCTGTTTATCAGCACTTTTCACTTCTGAAATATTCATGATAAGATAGCTATCACCCCCTTTACTTCATTCTTTTATCAATAATGGATAGAACCAGAACCCTTTTTTTAATAACTAATAGAACCAAGAACCGGCCCATCCCTAAAACAAACAATTCACAACAGATGTAATCCTTTAACTAAAATTTTAAACCAATCATTAAAAACTTGCATTGTTCCTGAAGGACTAAAATATGCAAATTATAATTCGCTCTTTAAAAAAGGAGAAGTGATTGAGTCTTCAAATTATTGCCTTATAGCAATTTTGGCTGCTTTCTTTAACATTCTAGAGAAAACTGTTAAAGTTCAATTAGTAAATTATTTTGAAAATAACTCAATTTTCAGTAAACACAGTTTGGATTCAGACAGGGGTTTAGCACAATATCCAGTCCAGAAGGTTGTCAATGAGGTGTCAAGTGCTTTGGATGGATCACATGCGACTGCTGCAGTTTTGAGTGATTTGTCCAAGGCGTTCGACTGTGTTGACCATGACATTCTTTTGGGAAAATTAGAAAAATTTGGAATTACAAATACAGAGTTTCCTCTCAATTTATGTAAATTACTTGTATAAGGCAACAAAAATGAGTTTGATACAGTATGCCGATGACACTACCCTTGCACGTACACATTTAGATAGACACTCTCTTTGGTTGACTGTGGAGGATGAGATAAAATCCCTTAATGATCCGTTTAAAATAATGGTCTGTCTTTAAATTTTAGTAAAATACAAGTAATTGAATTTTCAGCACCTCATATACATGTCACATCTAAAGTTTATATAAATAATTCTGTTTTTGATGTTCAACAGCCAGTGAATTTTCTTGGTCTTTCATTAGACAAACATTTTCAATTAAATAACCAGATTAACACGTTCAGTGCGGGTGGACCGTATACGATCCACCGCCGGCCGGGCGCTGGTGGCGCGTGGACCGGGCCCATACCACTCTACACTGTTGTTGCTATGCAGTTAGTGTGAGCTCAGCTCTTGCGCGAGGTAGACCTTACGTCGGCCGCTATACGAATGTGAACCGTTCTATATTTTTGCGTTTTCCGTTTTTATCTATCGTTTTTTCAAGCGAAGTTTTACAATTGATGTAATTTAGTGATTTCTTCATGTAAATAAGTTTGTTATTTATGTAAATAAGGTATATTTACTTGCGCGAGGTAGACCTTACGTCGGCCGCTATACGAATGTGAACCGTTCTATATTTTTGCGTTTTCCGTTTTTATCTATCGTTTTTTTCGAGCGGAGTTTTACAATTGGTGTAATTTAGTGATTTCTTCATGTACATAAGTTTGTTATATATGTAAATAAGTGTGTTTAGTGTATATTATTGTAGTATTTAGTGTAATTTTTATTGTTGAAACATGGCTGACAACACTGTTGATGACCTTGACTTGAGTGACGACATTATTACAAGTGAAGATTCCGACACGGAAAATGACGAAAGTGATGATGATGATGCAGTTTTGAACCCTATTTGGTGTAACAACACTTCTGGATTCAAAAAATTAACTTTTTGAAGGACAATAAGCTATTCATTGTTCACCAATTAAGCTATTGGTGAACATACCTGGTGATGGCTCACCTATTGATTGGTCTTCCAGCATCCCAAGGGGCTGATGGACCGTATCCAGACCACAACTTATGACGTCATAAACAACTTTTTCCCATGCTACAACCAACTTCGTTTTGCTGTTTTTGGGCTGTCTATACCTTATGAAAAGTAAAATTAAATTTTATAGTACTTAGTTTCCCGGGTCGGTTAGAGTGTTTTTACTATAGCAGTGAACGTGTTAAAAATACAAAAGGAAACTCAATTATGTGATTTACTTACTTCCAAGTTTTAAGCAAAATCACTATCAATCAATCAAAAACATAGTTGTCAAACCAATCAATCAAACTACTCTTATCAACACAGTTGATGGTTTACCATGCTTATTTTGCAATAATAATGAGCTATGGTTTAATTTTGTTGGGGCAGTTTATTATCATCAGTTCTAATTTTTCAGTTACAAAAAAATTTTTAAATAATTTTTAACCTTCCAAAAGATTTTCATGCGCGGGGGCGTGCACCAAATATCAGTCTGTAGAGAATGAAATACTCTTTTCAACAAAACAAATTTCATTCTCTTAGCTGCATTGGGTATTTTACATACTTGGGAAAGTTAATGATTATTTTTAACTGAATAAAGTTAAAGTTAATACTCTAAATAAGTAACTAATTGAAGTTAAAAGTTAGAATAGATTGAAAATAACTGATTAGAGTTAAATTATTAGAAAATTAACTGAAATTGAAAGTTAAAAGTTAGTTTTGGTACAGTAAAATATACATAAACAAATACTTAACCTGTATTATCTTTTATTATTTATAATACTGTATCTTAAATAAATAGGCCTATTTATAATACATTACTATACAATACTATTAATTAGACTATAGCAATTTCTACATGATTTTTTCTTGTTATATAATTGGCCGAAATCTTAAAAATTAAATATTTAATTTAATTTTAAAAATTATTAACAAAAACTGACATAAGTCTTTGAATTTAATTTTTACATTTTTAAGCTATACTTTAAAAAATCAATAACTATCTTATAGGAAATTCACATAACGAAAACATTTTTTTTAATTGGCGCAGATAATAAGAAAGGCCAAATAATATAATGACATGTTGACTCCAGGTGATTTTTATCAGACTGGAGATGATAAGGAAGGGTCACTGATAAGAAAGTATGGGCCTATTAGTGGCAAACAAAAACTGAACAAAATATACTCATTCTATAATTGAGTGAAAGCAGATCTATTCATACTATTTTTGATAAGCAATTACGTTTATTAGATATTTAAGAATTTGCCGTTCTGAGTGCATGTTTTATTCTTACTGAAATAAGTTAATTAAAAATTATGAAAACTATCTAAATCATTAAAAAAATATAAAACTAATTACCATTGATAATATTATTAATATTAATATTAAAGATGTAGTATTATCATTATCTTTTCTTTTCGACGGTGCCGATAGCAAAATAATGAAAACAGAATGAAATATAGCAATTGTTACTTGAAATATGTTCTGCAATCTTGAATATAATTTATTCTGTTGCGTGGTATTATATAATTGATTGATTTTACCTAGTAAGCCTAATTTAAAATAAAGTAAACGTTTGAGGAAATGTTGGTTTGATTAACCATTTAAATTGTTTTTCCCAACTACTTTTGAACAGGACAATTTAGATATGTAATGATCAATTAATCAAGTATTGACTGCATTAATGTCAAAATGTAACTGATTTTCCTAATTAATTATACAGATAGATGGGTAAACAAGTAAAATTACAGTATTGGAGTTTATGAAAGATAAACAAGCTTAGGCCCAACACGTTGATTTAAAACAAGATAACTAAATGACTATCTCAACTTTATCCCTAAACATGAACTAGTCAAGTATAATGATCACCCCAGGGACACAAATCAATCCCACAACAATGGTATACTCCTTTGGTCCCCTCTTTTTTATTTATAAGGCAGTAAAATGTGAGTAAATGGGAGGGGGTGCATCTTCAAAACAGTGACCTTGCTTGTCGGTGACAATTGGGGGATGAGGAAAACAATCGGTCTTTGACCTGAGTTATAGATACTTTCTCCCCAGTCCGCATTCCTCGGACCAAATGGCACCTTTTATCACATTTGAAAAACTAACTGAGTTACTTTGACCGTTAGCCTAATTTTCAACTAGTTAAAGTTAGAAGTTAAACATTACCAAAAATAACGAATAAGATAAAAAGTTAATAGAAAAAGTAACAATTAAATTTAATCGTTAATTATTTTTAGTCGTTAATCCCAAGTATGGTATTTTACAACAACTGTTTTTTTATATCCTTGTTTACATGATTATCCAAAAGTAAGGTACGGCATAATTTATGCTATTGATAAAAGCTTGGCTAATAATTTATTTATTGAGATATAAACTAAAAAAATTAGCTAGAAAGACAGAGAGTTGACAAATTGATGAGTTCCTCTTTGAGTAAATTTAGTGCAGTAGGTTGGCAACGGTCATATGACAAGTTTTCACTTTACTGGAAGAAGCAGAGCTGCAGAGCCCGTCAACGCCACGGCAAGAGTAGACATAGCCATTTTTACTTGTTGCGTATCTGATTTTCTTTGTGAATGTTTTATTTGCTGTAAGTGTTATAAATTACTATTTGAATGAATATATTTATGTGTTGTGTTTAGTGTACTCATATCACAATGTGTTATATTGGTTTTTAGTGTCTAAAATAATCAGAAATAGTGAAATTGATACTTATGTAGGTACTAGCCTAAACATTTATTTTTTATCTGATTTCAGCAAACAATGTGTGTACGGATAGGGTATTAGTGTAGCCTACTTATAATCTTAACCCTATATACGCCATGTATATTACCTTAAAACGATACACGATATTGATGGTTTTGTAAGGGTTTTTTTAAAAAATCATAAAAATTTATTCCCATCCCCTAAATATAGAGTGCTGCATATAATTTTGTTCACAAAGATACAAATAATTAGAAGGAATATAAATTAGCACTTAGCAACTAAGTTGGTGCATGTAGTATCTTCGGAAAAGTTGAAAAGTTAATTTTTCAAACAAATCTTCTAAGTTTGGACACATATAAGTCAACCACCAATAATGTAGCACAATTTTCACTAATGTACAAAAGTTGCAGAATCTTAATAGGAATAAAAATATATATACACAATAGTAGATAAACCAAAGGTAAAATTGAAAAATGTCAAAAAAAGGAACTATATACACAAATTTTTGGGGATCATGTCATGTCAAGTCAGTAATGTCACTGTTGTCACTTATATTTCCGTCATCTAATTAATCTAAAACTCCCCGAATAGCACTACTACGTGATAATCCACTCATTTTTTAATAAAATCAGTGCAAAACACACGCACACAAAAAAAGGAACTATATACACAAATTTTTGGGGGTCATGTCATGTCAAGTCAGTAATGTCACTGTTGTCACTTATATTTCCGTCATCTAATTCATCTAAAACACTCCGAATAGCACTAGTACGTGATTATTCACTCATTTTTGAATAAAATCAGTGCAAAACACACGCAAAACACGCACACTAACACATTGTTTTGTCGAACAACAAAGAACACAAACAAACTGGATTGGAGAGATGACTTAGCAACATATGCATCAACTGTTCAGGTCTACCGTCTGAGTGAAAAATAAAAAAATATGTTGCGTTATATACATGTAATAGACGTTTATGTTCAAAACGGTATGCAATATGTGTGAAACAAATGCGTAATAACCGCGCTAATACATAAATGTAAGCGCGCGCGAAATGCGTCTCGATCGAGACGATGGCGCTTGAGCAACACAACAATGCATCTCGATCGAGACGCGTGGAGGGTTAAATAAAAAAATAGTATGTGTAATTTCTATGCAATCTAAATAGATTGTTTATTTTATACACACGAAAACAATATGACGTAGTATGTTATTATATAGCGTGAAAACCTTATTTACGGCACTACTGTAATACATTTTTTATATTTATATTCAGAAATATGCGTTCTATCACTGCACAAGCTACTGATGGCAATGCTAATGTTGCACTAATAAAATTGCTTTCTGAATATTTTGAAAGTGTTACTGTTACTAAATATTCCAAAAAATTATTTTATATTTTTATAATGTTTAAAATATGCACTATTTTTCTAGTGTTGTTTACACAATTTGTGCACGCTGACTTGTGGTGTTGTTTTATACTTTTTGGAATATTTTCATATATTTTACATTTTCTTGTAGCTAATAGATTGTACTAATACAGTACATGTAGCTAAAAATTATACATACTCCTTATTTTTAGATTGTGTTAATTTTTCACTGAAATTTTTCGTTTCCGTGGTAAAATATTTATTTTTCCCAATAAACTAAAAATTAAAAAATGTGTGTATGGGTACAATATGACCATTTTTCCTAAACAACTTTTCATTGTCTATTCAATGGTGACCTTTTTTAAATTTTTACACGTACTATTTGATTACTTACAGTGATCATACTGTATCTTTGCACATTTTTGCATTTTATGTAAACAAACACTTCCAAAAAAAAAAAAAAAACCTAGTAGTTTATCTAAAATGTAACAACATATTCTTATACTGCACTAAATAATAAACAATTTGGCTATCTTGGAATTATTTATAAAACTCTTTTAGTGCTTCTAAGGAGGATTATGAGTTATAATTTACATACATTTAAAAAAGTTTTTCAATCTTTTTATGACAGTAATTATTTACTAATTCTTTTTGTAAATGTTGATGGTAGTATGTGAAAGTACAGTTCTTGAGAAGAAAAACGATATGATAACATTTACATTTGGTGCATATTTAATATTTTTTATGATTTTTAGAAAAAGGCTTGCGCAGCTCCGAAAAAAGACAGCAGTAGGAAGTACACACCTGATGCTCACGATATAGGGTTAATTGTACGTTATAATATAAATATAACGTACATTTTATAATCATTTTTATCCTACATGGAACAAAATAGTACCGGAATTTTGACTAGTTTTCACTGTGCATCAGCTTTAAACTTTTAAAACAAGAAAAATCTGTACATAGGGAACGGATTCACTGGAAATGTTTCCACAACATTGCATTTATTTAAAAGAGGGGTTTTCTTTATTTAGTTCCTAATATTTTAAATGGGAACAGGGCATTTTGTACATTTCCCGAACTTTAGAAACAGCTTTAGTCACTGTTGCAAAAAAAATTATCACTGTATATATATACTGTATACATCTTTATGAACAGGACACGATAACAGTTCACAAATAGCAGAAACTAAGCGAACTGTTGAGGAGGTTTAGTTAAACTACCCAGACACGTACAAAGGAACTAAGTACTAATGGGATTGATTCAATGCGTGTATGGGTGTACGGTGAATCAATGTCACAGTACGTGTAGAGTGGATGGATCAATGTCACAGTACATGTAGGGTGGATCAATTTCACAATACGTGTAAGGTTAGGTGGGTGGATCAATATTACAGTACGTGTAGGGTGGGAGGGCGGGTCAATGACACAGTATGTGAAGGGTTGGTGGATGGGTCAATGCCACAGTACGTGTATGGGTAGGCAGGTGGGTCAATACCACAGTACGTGTATTTGAGGGCGGTTCGGCCTTGCCATACTGTGTTTGGGAGGGCGGGTGGTGAATATTAAATGTCGGCACTACTGGCGCAGTGCTGTGACCCAGCTACTTGGGGACAAAGTGCTGTGTGGATTGTAGGCGATAGGTTCTATTCATATTAATATAGGTACATTTTAATTTGTGGTTTACAGGAGTGCTTTCTATAAATTTTGTATAGGTTCATTTTTAGACCTCTAGAAGACAAGAAAATATTATTTTAGGAAGTTAATAACAACTTTTTTTCTTGAAAAGTTAAAATTCTGAAATTTATTTGTGTTATAAAAAACATAGCTGTCAATCTTGTATGAAAATATAAATGTGATAAATAAACAGGCTTTTAGTAATAAAAGTGTAAAGTTGATGTACATTAAAAACAAGATAAAATTCCAGTAGTTTTATTGTTCTAATAAGAATAAAAATTACTAAAACTTATGATACAATTTACAAATTCATAATATGTTTTAACGCATAATTAAATGAGGAAAATAGTGGTGTATTTGATTTTACTTGAGACTCTTAGTATCTCAGTAAACAACCTTCAAACTCTGGTACATATAATTCCTGCACCGACAGTAATACAGTGTTTTGAAACTACTCAAAATGTGTATAGCTTTTTTGGATAAAGCATTTTGCAATAAGAAATGTTAAGGACCAATGCGTATCATTCAAACATTACCTTGTAAACTCTTTTTAACCCCACTTGCTGACAAAAAGCAGTTTATGCTCTCAGAAGATTTTGCGAGGTTTAAGAGGCTCCGTCATACACAATTGTGACAAATCAAAAGGCAAATCATAGAAACGAAGCTATTAGACTTAAGAGGACATTATAGACAATTTTAAATTTGTTTTGTTACTTGTGATACAATGTCACGCTTTGAAATATGTCACTGTTGACTCGACACCACTAGACCGAATCACTTGACATAACGCAGGCTTATGATGTTTTAGGCGATGTAGTCATCACTGAACTCCGATGCTCATTTGAAATGATGATTGAAGAAGTAACCACTCTATGTTCTAAGTGGGGCATACAGCCTCATTTTTTCACAAAAACAGTTGAGAAAGACAAAAAGCACTTCGATGAACTGTCAGGGGATCAGCGCCTTGCTGACCTGAAGGAATAAATGGTTTAAGGTGTAGGCATTTTTTTAGATTGTTTACACTCTGTTTCCAAATTGATTCGAGGTTTGAATAAAGTCAGTAATAGACTCATACAGAGTGTTCCAGCCAACTTTTGTGGCATCTTACTCCAAAGCCAAACCAGGTAATGAAGCAACCAGACTCGGGGAGATTTTTGAACGATATTTCACATCTCTTATGATCTCAGATTGTGTTGAAGAGAAGTGCCTTCAAATCAAAAATAGGAAAGCTAACACAGTTAAGGGAGTTTGTCAACATGTTCTTGATCGAATACAACCATGGCAAGTACCTACCCTGATGTGTATACTGCCTGTGTTATGTACCTCACTCTTCCTGTTGCGATTGCTAAGGCTGAAAGATCCTTCTCCAAGCTCAAGTTAATAAAAAGATATTTGAAAAGTTCAATGTGTCAAAAACGGCTAACAGCTTAGCCCTTTTGTCAGTAGAAAATAAAGCGAAAGAAAAAATAAAGTGTTCGACACTTTCAGTGAAAAGAAGGCCACGAAGAAGTTTTGATTTTGAAGTAGCTATATATTATCGGCGCAGAAATTATGTATACCTGAGTTTAAAGATTTTTTCAACTAATAAGCTTCTTAAGAGGCCTATGAAATATCCAACCCCACCATTATTTTCCTCGTCTGATCGTATAATATGTGATATGTATTTAAAAACTTGTTTTTTATTTTAATAATTTTTAACCTAGTTGGAACAAAAAAATACCGGAGTTTTAACTAGTTTACACTGTGCATCAAATTCAGACTTTCATTACTCAAAACCCCTTTGGTGTATTGCATTTTTATTTTAACATGTGATTGACAGAAATGTTTTCTATAAGTTTTATAGATTTCAGATTTTTAATTCTGCATCACCTAAAAAATCATAAGGCTACGTTATGTCAAGTGATTCGGTCTAGAATGGTTTTGAATAAACAACTGACATGTTTCAAAACCTGACATTGTATAACAAGTAACAAAACAAATATTTAAATTGTCTAATGCCTTCTTAAGTCCAATAGCTTTGTTTCTGTGATTTGACTTTTGATTTGTCAAAATTGTGTTTGACAGAGCCTCTAAAATGTTGTAAAATCGTTCTTTTAAAACAATATCTGCTTTGCGTCAGCAAGTGAGGTTAAGAGTTTTCAAGTTAATGTCCTTAACACTTCTCATTGCAAAATGCTTTCTCCAAAAAAGCTATACACATTTTGAATAGTTTCAAAACACTGTATTACTGTTGGTGCAGAAATTATATGTACCAGAGTTTGAAGGTTGTTTACTAAGACACTAAGGGGCCTGAGTAAAATCAAATCACACTGTTGTTTTCCTTGTTTAATTGTACGTTATAATGTATTATGAATTTGTAAATTTTATCTTAAGTTTTAGTAATTCTTATTCTAGTTGAACAATAAAATAACCAGAATTTTAACTATTTTTCACTGTACATCTACTTTATACTTGTATTACTAATACACTGTTTAAGTATTGCATTTATATTTTAATACATGATTGGTAGGGACATTTTCTATAATATAAATAAAATTCAGAATTTTAACTTCTCAAGAAAAAAAATTCTTATCAATTTCCAAAATAACGTTTTCTTGGCTTCTAGAGGTTGTAAAACTAATTACTTGGTCACATTGCAATTTTTATGAAATTTAGTTACCACTATTAATTACTTTTATATGTGTAAGTAAACACAGTGATTTTAAATTGATTTAAATAAATTTAAATTGATCAATTTAAAGTTGTTTTACTGTAAAATAATTTAAAATAACTGCATTTACTTAAGCATTTAAAAGTAGTGTATAATAACTATAAATTTCATAGGGATTACACAATATGACCATGTAGGCCTATTAGTTTTATGATCTCTTGAAGCCAAGAAAACGTTGTTTCAGGTTTACTTGAAAAGTATTAAGAGCATAAGAATTATTAAGAGTATATTCTGAAATTTATTAATTTTAAAGAAAACACATCCCTATCAATTATGTATTAAAATATAAATGCGATACACCAAATGATTATTTAGTAATAAAATTTGAAACTTGAGGTACAGTGAAAACTAGTTAAAATTCCGGTGCTTTTTTGTTCCAACTAGAATGAAAACAAGTAAAACTTCATCATATTTACAAGTGCGTAGTATTTCATGATGTACAATTAGGTGATGAAAATAATGGTTATATTGGAAATATCATTGGCCTTTTAGTATGTTAGTAAACAACCTTTAAACTTGGGTATATGTAGATATAGTTACAAAGTTTCTGCACCAACAGCAAGTCATTTTTGTAAAATTCTCAAGTTCCAGATATCTTTTTCCTTACCGGGAATTACAACAGCTATTTTTAATGTAAAATGTACGTTGTGTTTTGTTCATTTACCTTTGATTTAGGCCACCAATGAATAAACTTTGAGCAATACTTAAAAAGAGGAATTTATTGTTCCACTATGCCCAGTGGTGTAGTGGAGTGGGCACCCGTGGGAACGGCGTTTACACTGGTTTTCAGCAGATAAGAAACATAGCCAATGTTTTGCTAAATATTAATTTGGTTTAAATTGACCGATGTCAATAATAATGACATTACTGTACAACAGACATTTTATTGTGTTTACAATAATAATTAATAAATCTGAATTAATGAAAACCATTTCACATTCATTTTGTAACTGAACTGCTATTATTTTAATAAAATCAATGCCACTAAACGTGTATGGGTGGGTCAATGCCACTATACGTGTATGGGTAGGCGGGAGGGTCAATGCCATTGTACGTGTATGTATGGGCGGGTGGGTTAATGCCACACGTGTATGGGTGGGTGGGTGGGTCAATGCCGCTATACGTGTATGGGTGGGTGGGTAAGTCAATGCCACTATACGTGTATATAGACTCCCATAGACTTAAGCCACCATACTAACCTTTTGGATCTTATTGTTGACTATTGGCTCGATTTCTCTATGCATGTTGATAAGGTTGTTAGCAAATAGTTGTATTTTCCTTCTTAGAAGTTTAACTCAGATGTTCTTCTCACAGCTTATTTTGGTTGCTTCTATCCTCACATGTCATACGGCATTGCAATTTGGGCAAAACGTTAGGATTTAGGAAAAGAAATTGTACTCAATGCTGCTCCTGTGTTCAGCTCCATTGACACTAATTTTTATTCTATCTCTACACTGATCATGAACTTATCATTATTACTTCTAACCAACTTATTTATTTCATGTATGCTATCTCCATTATGACTGTTTTGATATTCAGCCTGATGTTGATCAGACTTTTTCATATTCCTATCTTGCATACAGACTCTAGCTAAATGGCCTATCTTGTTACAGTTGTGACAAGTTGTATTAGAAAACCTGCATTTATTAGCTCTGTGTTCAGGTGAACCACATCTGTAACATTTTCCACTTTATCTGCTGAAGTCTAACTTTGCTGGTTGAAAACTTGGATTGCATTATTCTTTTGGTTGCGAATCCTGTTCTCTAATTCTCCGCTGAATTTGATGTATTGGTTCCGAATTAGTTTGACCCATCAAGTTATGCTCAGTCTTTGCCGTTTCCGATGTTAACCACTTCTTTGTATGAAAGGACTGTCCTTTCTTGTAGTAATCTGGTTCGTATATCAGTATCTCTTAACCCACGAATAAATTGAAGTCGTAAAAGCATATCAGCTACGCTTTTTCTACAGGAGTAACTAAAACTTTTTTGACAGTAATTTTTTTTAAAGCTATAGAAAATTCATTTATATTTTCATCTCCCTGTTGAGATTGGCTTATAAATTTATGCTGAAGGGCCTAAACACTTGATGATCAAGAAATTCTGTTAGCAAAAATACTAATTCCTCGTAGCTCTTAGATAAAGGAGTGCCCGGAGCACATATATCATATAACTGTTGATGCAGTTGTGGTGTAAGAGCATGTAATAATGTGTAAACTTTTAGTTCTGCATCAAAATCCTGGTTTTTAAGATGCAAGAACACTTCTAATTTTCTGATAAAATTTGATACTGACTCATCAGGATGGTAAGGTGCAAGGATAATATTTGACGAAACTGTTTTTGTTTCCTGTGAGGTGGAAGGTGATGATGTACTAATGCTTACAGATTGATTAGACAAACTAAGTATTTCATTTAACCTAACTGTTAATTCTAGGTACTTATCTTTGATTTCACATCTGTAGTCTACTTCATATTGTAAATTTTCTTCTTTCACTTGTGGGTCAATCTTGTCTTGTATTTGCTTGCAATTGCCCCAGTAATCTTTGATACATTGTAATTTTATCTGAATTTCTATTACGGATAGGGATAGGTTACCTTCTACCAGTCTACTTGCTTTTGTGAACTGGTATTTTATTACTTTTCTTGCATTGTACAAAGTTTTTCAATCATCATTATTTGTCATTTTACTTTTCCTCGTCGCCAATATTGTGTTTACAATAAGAAATAATTAATAAATCTGAATTAATGAAAACAAGTATATTTGTAAACCATTTCACATTCATTTTGTAACTGAACTGCTATTTAACAATTCATTATAAAAATGTAAACAAACAAACATCTTTAATATATATATATATATACTGTATATATATATATATATATATATATATATATATATATATATATATATATATATATATATATATAGTAAATAGATGAAATATAAACACATGTTTCAACATCATATCACATTTGTAGACTAGATTGATATATTGATATTACTATATTCAATAATAATATAACAATCACGAATCAGCACTAATGTTTATCAAGTTGAATGGCCAAAATATCTGGACACGAAAGACTACAGTTGGTCCAGCCTAAAGGTGCGTGTGACCTTTAGAAGGGTTAATAGAAGCAGGACAGGGCGGGAGTACTTATCTAAAAACGTTATACCGATTAGGTGATGGTAAACAAGAAAATATCAGTTACCGGAGTGTAAATGAAATCATTTTGTATTCATTTTATTTGTAGGCTAAATATAACAAGTCTTTTTAATTTGTTGCAACTAATTATTACTGTTTCGGAATCGTCTGTTTGGAAAGTTATTTCTATTAAATAGCCCTGGAAGATGTTTCTACTAAACATTACTAAACGTTTACTTATAATAGCATTTAAATAGTGCTAATTTAAATAAATAACATATTGTTTTGACATTTTAAAAATATATGAAAAATGTTATCCTTCTGTAACATCTGTAAAATCATAACATGATATTGTTAAAGAATAAATGAAACTCCAATATTTGTTTATGGATATGAAAAATATTTATTAGTCTTTGGTCGCAAAATGAAACTATTCTACATCGTAAGAACAATTAGTACAGTCAAGTTTGCGAGGCTAGACCATCCGCATCAACTCTAGTTACAGAGGGGCCATCTGTACGTTATGACATGATTCCGACAACACCGCTCATCTGTAGATACCATAACTCGACAAGCTACCATCAGCTGACTCATTGTTAATATGAAGTGGACATACAACAGCTGATTAATGATGCGCAGCATCTCATATTTGATGTTATACTATGTTTCAGGTATTAATTGTTGTAGAAAAATAACATTGATTTACAAAAATTGTCACACCTGGGTTATTTATTATTTGATTTCGGTAAATAAGATGTTGTTCGATTTGTCTCTTGATTGTGCATTTTTTACTTAACTTTTAATTTTTTTATAGCTATAAGGATTTTCATGAAATTTGACCTTAAAGATTTTAAAAGGCCTCCATTTTAAAATTAATTTAGTTAAAGTAATGATACTTTATTTCCTTGTTTTACCTATTTAGCTACACATGTATACTAAATATGAAGTTTTTCAAGCAAGTCAGTGCTCCAACACATTTTCATAATTATGTTCGGAATGTTCTGGATAACAAGTTTCAGGATCAATGGATTGGGAGGGGGAGGACCGATACCATGGCAGCTGGGAGGTTGAATTTCATTTTTACACTTGCAGAGCCTTAAACGGTAGCCATGTTGAGATTTACTGAGTTGCACTAAAAACCTTTTGAGTTTTTTATCTGTATACATGAGAACTTTTCCACACGGTTAAAAGTTTGTAAATACATACCTTACCTTACCTCCTTGGCCACTGACACCCAAGTTGGTTTTTGGCCTCACCAACAATGCCTCTCCATTCTGTTCTGTTCTTTGCTGCCTCAGGTGTAGTCCCCAATTTATAAATATCTATGAGGACCTGTTCTCTCCTAATCCTAGGTTCTTAAACCACCCTAGGTTTAAGTCTAGGCCTGCCAAGGGGTCTTCTACCTTCTGGGTTAGATCATTCAATGTATTTAATAATGGAGTTATTTTCTTTCTTATTCTCCAAACCTCTCCTTCGCATACTGGACCAAACACTTTTCTTAATACTCTATTTTCAAAGACAATAAGCTTCATCTCATATTCCTTTGTCAGTGTCCATGTTTTTGCTCCATATTGTAACACAGGGAGAACTATTGTATGGTAGATTTTGATCTTAATTTTCCTAGACAATATCTTGGATTTAAGTAATTTCTCCACAGCCCAATAGGTCCTAGAGGCTAAAACTAATCTATTTTGGATTTCGTTTTCCTCTTTTATGTTTTGTGCTATGGTTATGCGAAGGTATTTAAACTCTTCAACTTTTTCGAATTCCCACTTGTCCACTTTAATATGTTGTATTCTATTCATTCCCAGTCTTCTGGTTATATACATATATTTTGTCTTAACCTAGTTATTTCTAATCCCACCTTTCTGGTTTCTTGAATGAGCACTTTTGCTAAATTTTTCCAGATCTGTTCTACTTTCAGCAAGAAGAGCAACGTCATCCGCAAAAGCTAACACATTTACTTTTGATCCAACATAGATCCCAGCCCTTAAATCTGTTATCTTCCTGAGTGCATCTTCTAAGACTAGGTTGAAAAGTAAAGGAGGATATCCCATAACCTTGAAGAACTCCTGTATTAACTTTAGGGGTGTGCAAGTACTCGAAACTTCGAGTATTTGATAGAGTATTTTATTACTCGAATTCGGCTCGAAGCTTCCAAAACTACTCGAAGTTCGATCGAGTAGTTGTATTTCACGAAATAATATATTTACATCTTAATTTAGTTTTAAGATTAAACACTTTTATAAATTATGAATAAAAAATATGCGTTTTATTTTAACCTTATTCATACATTATCAGTTTGGTACATGTAATTATGAACGTAATTATGAATACACCTAAGAATAGGTAGTACACAACGACAGTAAAATGATCTAGTCGACGTAGTGAAAGAGTTCGTTCATTATGATTTGAACTAGTTCAATTCAAAGTGAACAACAGAGCTGGGAAGGAAGCGATCACACATGTTGGTTGTCCGAGTCTACCAGTCACTTGTAACCTAACCTAAAATAGCGAGAATAAAACAGAAGTGCGAGTTAGTGTCTTTATGACCCAAGAAAGGGGACGAGAGATCCGGTTCAAGATGCTCAAAAAGACCTGTTGCCGATACAAATCTAATGGTCTGTAAGCCGTGGAAATTTTGTATATTTTCGTTTATAACAATAATACCGCTCAATCAAAAGGGTACCGAGAACACTTTAGACCCAAAGAATCGAACTTCCCATCTTTTCTAGGCGAAAGTTCATCTCGGTTGTAGTGTATGTGCAAAGAACCGTTCAGCTCCTTTTCGGAACTGAAATTATTATATATTTCTTGCGAGTCGATTAGGTCTATTTTGTTTTTTAATCTGAGCAGGGAATCGTCCAATGATTTGACTTAAGAAAATACAGTATCGTGTCATATAAAATATGGTAATGGCGTTCTAGCAGTGTGTGACACAACATTTTTCATTTATTTTCCATCAAATAAATGTGTCTATATATCCGTGGCGAACGTCTATTAATTATTATTCCGTAAACGCATAAGATCGCCAAAACTGTGAGCAATACTTGCGCATACGGTATTTTTCCTGTCAATTTGTTGAACGGTTTCCTGACTAGTTTAGACAATAACACAGTTGGAGTATAAAAGGTGGTAAAGTACGATAATTTTGATTCGTAAACTCACTAAACGGTTCCCTGTTCACATTGACGTCAAAGTAAACTGTAAAACGATCACGAATCAACCCAAGTGAGGGAGAAACATGTTGGAAGACCTTTTCTAAACAAAATACGACAACTTTAGAAATTCAGAAAATATTTTTTACTGAACCGAAGCCTTATCAAACGTCTCGTTTTTTATTCATAAGTTTACATTTCAGACTGCATCTCATCGCCAATATCGGCTAGACCTATTATATTAGCCGACTACGTCTATGGTTTTCATTCGATTACGCCAGGTTTTCATGAATTTCTAGTTATGAAATAATTATTTATTTGTTGTTCATTGTAGCCTCATGTATCAAAATAGTTTCATGTAGCACACATTTCATTACCAATCATAATTTAAAAACTAATTTATCCTAAGCGTCTTTAAAATTTATTTTTAGTAAACCTGCTTACTTATTATTATCAATCGATTGAACTACAGTCTTTGTCATCCAGATTTTCAAATTTGATTATATAATTTACAGCTTATAGAATACAGGTCCACTATTCTTGGCGTGTACACAATAAATTTGTTGTTGAGAGGAGGCAATTCTGAAAGCAAATGACTGCATTTGGCGATGACGCCTGAATTTTATCATCCGTTTAGTTGGATGCAGCTTTTGCCAACAAGCTTCGCTACGTTTTTGCGGTACACTTTGAACTGAACCAACAGATAAACATATTGGCCGGCTGTGAAACAGTATAATTGGCTTGCATAGAAAATCTGATCTGTGATATGAGTGAACAGATTAAATCTTTTTCAATAATATATTTTCTTAGTTTCTTTCATCAAATTAGTTATGAAAAAAGGAAAAAGGTTAATCAAAATAATGCCACATAAAAATGTGGAAAGCAGGAAATAAAAAGTTATATTTATCAAATATTACAGTTACAAACAACAAATCAAAATTACTGTGTTCACTTTAGATGTATATATTTACGAATCTGGCAAAACTTAACATAGGCTTAGGATGGTGTCTGCCTTTTACAGTTGCCTTGGGTGAACAGGAAATCCTTCTATTAATACTCGCTCGAAAATACTCCATACTCGAAAAAAATGCCAACTACTCGACTCGAACTAAAAAATCACTACTAGCACACCCCTAATTAACTTCAAAGCCCTCTGTATATTTACCATTTACCTTCACTTTAATCTTGATTTATCAATACATATTGTATTAATTGTAAATACATATTGTTTTTAAAATGTGTAATTTCTTTTTGGACTGCCCTGTACAATATAAGTCATTATTGTAGCCTTTACATCATATGAGCAATGTAACTTTACGTAACATTCAAAATAAATATGAGAAGTTTTAACTAAACAAACCTTGCTAATGGCTCTTCGAATATTCCAAGCTTTATCAGAAGTGACATCAAATCACCACCAGGAATATAGTCCATAACAAAGTACAGATTGTCCTTGTCCTAGAGAAACAGGCAATATAAATTACATTCAATAGTTTGAAAGAATAAAATATTATATTAAAAACAATTAATTGCTAACGTGAAGTACAGAAACAAATTTTCTTTGACTGACACCAACTACAATGCCAAATATACACCAATACTAATTCTAGAGCGGTTTCGTGATACAAGATAAAAATTTTATCTTAGATGTCTTATGAACACGTTACATTGAAACATTGATTCACTTAAATTTCAGTTTCTTAAAATACAGCAGACTGATAATGGTAGTTATCAATTCCGGAAGATCAATGCAGTTATCATAAATAAAATACAAACATGCAGCAAACTTCTGGGTAAAAATCGGCATTCCCAACTCATACGAAATTAGTGGTATTGCTTAACTAATCACTGACAAAATTTTAATGAACAAATCTGTCATCTTTGGTTAGTAAAAAAAGTTCTTTAATGTTCTTTCTAGACAAACAAAATTATTTATTTTCTATGATTTATTTTACTATAAAAATGCAAATCCTCATAAATAAACATTGCATTGCAGTATCATACATTTATTTGAACAGTAGTTTCTTTTTTTTCAATACAAATAATTTAAATGACCCATGTTCAACTAATATTTGCGCACATTGATTGCAAGATTTTTGCTCCTTATATTTTGATATAAACTACTTGAAAATATATGAATTTTATTCTAAATTTATTGCTTTTTACATTTTTAGGTATTTTAATAATTTATACGAAAGTTAAACAAATAAAACAAAAAATGTCCATAAATTAATTTTTATTTGCTAATTCAAATACATTTTCTTTTGCACAGATTTCTTCTTTGGCTATTTTGGTACAATAAAAAAACAAAAAGTAGCAAGATATGTCTTGAAATAATAAAATATTTCCCTAAACTCTTCATTTTTGCTTAAAACTACTTATGGGTATAGTCATAGGCCAAAAGCCACAGCACTAAAAGGGTTAAGTCTTAGGATTAGCCCACTGCAAGCTCACGAAGGGGTAACATGGTGGATCAGTGGTGGGCTAATCAACCTTACTCACAGGCTCACGATGTTATTCCCACTCTATCGATATTTCAACAACAATAGCTGAAAATAATTTATTTTCAGTTTCCCAATAGTCTGTATTAGATTATGCATGACTGTTCATAGTATTCTTTAACCCTTTGCATGCCAGCCAGTTTTCCAAAAGTACTTCCCAAAAACGCCAAGCATTTTTCACTAGTTTGGCAAGCTTTTGTAAAATGAATCACAACTTTCTTATTTTTTTTAACATATATTAATAATTGTTGTACTACTGTCTTGCTTATTAACACACTCAGTGCTAAGTAGCCGTAAAGTCGGCCACACCGTCCAACTGCAAGTGGCTGATGTCCATCTAGTCGTCTAAACTGTCTCACTCACATTATTGAATCAATCATCCAGCCTTTGCCGGGGTCGCTTGTTATTAGGTCTTGCACTTCTGCGGTATACTGTGAGTAGGACGTGGTTTTCAGTTCCCAGTTACGGTTTTTTTAGAGTTTCTATTACTGTTTTTAATTTGTTTGTTCAAGACATCAGGAGTAAAATTAAGGAAAAACGACATAGAATGAAAAGAAGGAAAAATAAAAAATACTGTATTTATGTTCTAAAAACGCCCTGACTAACCTGAATTGTGTTCTGTAGCATGTTTTGAAAAATTGATCTCAGATTAGAAAAATTGTGAAGAAATGTTAGAAATGGACCTGATAATAGTAGTTTTAAATCTGTTCTTTTTGTTTTACTTCATTCCTTAAATTACTAGTTAGTTTATTACAAAATAAAGTGATGTAAAAAATATTGGACATTAGTTCTTTGGCAAAGTTATCACCAGGGACTGACGTCTGACTAGACGGCCATAAATAAAAATTAGTTCTTTTTAGCCTTCCACATATACAGACAACTGTATATGTGATCTGATAGTCAACTGACACTGCACAATCACAAAAATGAGTTTTTGAAGAAAAACAATTTCAGCTATTGGGGTAAGTTTTTAATTTATGTGCCACCACACATGGTGAATACTGCCTTAGCACTGAATGTGTTAAATGTACTTTGAAAATACAGTAGAGTCCTGCTATTCCAAAAATCTGCCTATTCTGGACCCTGTTATACCAACAATCCGCCTATTCCGAACACAGTTTGTCAGTAGTTAAAAACAGGAAAAATGATGAAGAATAAATTTTTGGTAAATAACGATCATTTATTGATATACAAAGTAGTTTTTAATATAAATTCAAGTGTTAACTACAGTTAAAAAGTACAAAATGTTAGTTATTGTATAACGTTATGTATAAATAGAAGTATTAGTTAAAAACTAAAAAGACAAAAATGATAGTGGAATGATATCTGGTTACTTACAGTTCATATCGTCTACATTTAAATAAATCTGAAGAATAAGCTTTAATCATTGATATGAACACACAAAATAACTAAATGAGTAATACTGCACACTTAAGAACTAATGTCAATGATTTTTTTCTGACAATGAGCACTAAATCTGCTTGAAGATGCAATGTTCCACCATCGCCACATGAACATAACGTCACTTGGTGTTGATAAAGCGTGTTATTCGACGTAACGCAAGGCGAGGTCGAGAGCATTTGCCGCGTCTGCATGAGATATGATGTCAGTTTGAGAGCATTCACGTCTTCTTCATCACTTTCGTCCATATCAATCTCAGCTTGTGAACCCTGCACTATTGCTACATCTTCATCTCCGTAATAACGGAAGCAATTTTTGTCGTCGTTGACTATTCTGTCAACGTTAGTCATCGAATGTCACTCCCTCCTCTTCTGACTTTCACTAATCTGTGCAGTTGGATCAATCAGTACTAAACTGTATCAAGTTGACAAATAAAATACAGAAAATGGATATTCAATTTGTTGTTTGATTTCCCATTATATTATCCCCTCCTAGATTGTTTATAAAGGTAACAAATAATTAATGGTATTTTCTCCTTGAAATATCAATACTGAAATTTGTGATTTGATAAAAAATTAACAGAAACCTAAATGAATCATCACTTGTTACGAATCAAGATTCAGTATAGATATATGGCATTAGAACAGACAGATAACAAGACACATGTAGGCCTATTTAGTAGTGGCCTGGACATCTTTAAAGGATATTTGAAAGGGGTGTAACCTTAATCCACTCATTGTATCTGCTTCAAATTTGCAGATGTTTATGCCTTTATCCAGTTAATATGCTTTTATTTTACATTAATCCGCCTATTTCGAACTTCCCGCTAAACCGAACATGCTTCGGTCCCAATTAGTTCGGAAGAGCGGGACTCTACTGCACATATATTTTAAATGTATAATAACAATCATTTTTTTTTCTAAAAATTATAAATGATACTAAAGAAATAAATTTTTTTTAAAAATGTTTGTTCTGACAAGTTTGTGATTTTCAAAAAATTATTGAGTATTTTACTGTTATATCCTAGTAAACTAGATCTCTAACCCTTAATATAATTACAAAATTTCAAAGGCCTACCTTAAATAGAAGAGAAGTTATATTTTCCCCTAAAGTTGATGTGAGCAATATTTCGCACTATTATGGTTGGTTGCAGGTAAACATATAAATAATATAAGCACAATTCAAAAACTATAACTTTTAGAAACACAAAACAAAATAAACTTCACTCACTTTCCTTTTTATAAAAAAAACTATCATAAAAGACTATACAATATTTACACTGCATGAATGTATTCTAACGTTGGTGTTTACCAAAACAAATAGAATGAATACCTTTCTTACAATTTTTACAAATCAATCTTGATCTCTTTCTAGGTCCATCAAGCTGCTGTGCTGATAATACATTTCTTTATATAGTTTCTAAATACACAACAATTTCTTTCCGTGGTTCCAGGCAAGGATTCCATGCCAAAACCATTCGGTCCATCTCCACCAGCCATATTTCGTGGTTGATTATTTTTATCAAACTACTCTTGTGGAAGGTCTTCAATAATACTTACTGTGATGTGATAACTTAACATCTCTTTTCCAATGCAATTTTCCTTGTATATTATATAAGAATTCAGGATTCTGGCAAATATGTTGAAGGTTACTTTCTTCCAGTACATTACTGTCCTCCGTTCATCGAGGTAACGGTAAAGCATCTGGTCGACTCATCAACACTTCCGATGTAATGGTTGTATTGGTCAATCATGTTTTATTTTAGTTTCCTCTCCATTATGTCTCTTCTTCACCTTTTCAACAGATTTAACTGTACCTTTTGTAAACAACTAACAGCATGACTGGGTTCTTTTAACTTTTCTTGTCCTAGTAAGCCAACATAGGTATGTTTTCATTTCTCATATAAACAGATAGACCAACATCCAACTTTGCCTTCGTCTAATCAGGTATTCCCTTTCTGTTTTGTCTGATAGTTCCTGTTATATAAGTTGATTTGGTAAATAAAAATTTTGCTAGATGAATTCAACTGAAAAAATTTGTCCACAAATAAATGGTAGCCTCTTCCCAAGTATTGCCCTATTTGTATTAATTTTTCACAACTATAGGCTAGTCCATTTTAATTATTACCATCAGTGTCACTTTTACCTTTATCACATGTAAACCCCAGGTAGTATTTAGTAATGGAGTCACATAACATCCACAACTTGATTCCCCATTTATGATAGTGTTTATTAGGAAGGTATTGAATCAGTTGTGAATGATTTTTGGTCCCAACCAGATTCTCATCAATAGAAATTTCCCTATGTGGAGTGTAATGCGATTTATAGTCTAATGGCATGTTCTAGTAAGGGCTGGAACTTTCCAGCAGCTTCATATCCTGGTTAACCAGGTTTAGATAATGTGCGGTTGTCAACCAAGTGGAAAAACTGGAAGATTGCCTCAAACCGATTTCTACAATACATATCACGAAACATATAGTGGACTGTGACCTAGTGGTTGTCCAATAACTATTGATTATTTATCTCAATAAAGTTTCTTATTGAGACCCATATTTAGTAATACAGCCACAAAAGCCTTCATTTCTGAAAGTAAACAGGTCACCAACTGTGTACTCTGGCACCTGGGGACAGGTTTGGATGGCTACAAAAGTATTCATTTGCATAGCGGTTGGTTTCCATAACAAAGGTTTCTGGAAAACCTATAGTGAAGAATAGATTGAAATACTGAACAGGCTTTGCATAACCTGGAGGGCAATGCTTTGGCCCAGGGATTTCAGAAAAAAGAAAATTTGTGTCATTGCCAGGATCTCCAATTTCATTGGTCACTTTCCAATTATTATCATCAGTGAATGGCAAATTGTCATTTGGTTGTTGGACAATATTATTAGGCCTAGCAATATCATTACTAGAACTATCACTATCATTTTGAATATAAGTATTACAATTATTACTATTAGGCACAATATTTGGAGGTCTACCTCAGCTACCACTAGGTCTAGACCTACCTGCAGATGTTGAGGCCAACTCTATGTCATCAGACGAATAATCTGTGTTGTTATCAGAGAGCTCAACAGATCCTCGTCTGTATCATTCACATCTGTTTCTTTTATTCATTTTACTGTATATAGTAAGCAAATAAATAGAAACCCTGTTCAAAAATCGAAAGTAACTAGAGAAACACAAACGTAAACGCCGATGTGTAACAGTAGCATAACCTCACGACGAAGCAATGCAACAGCTGAAAAGTTCAGATACAACCAAATAAACAATCCATAGAGGATCGAACTACATTGAGGTTAACAATCAACTATTCGACTCGAAATTAGTCGAATTTCACGGCAATTGGATGCACTGGAAGGAACTGACATTTAAAAAACATGACGTACCTATAATACGGCCATTGGCGATTTTCAGTGCTGCAGCTGTAATATAAGTACATTGGCGTGGAAGGAGTTAAGTTATGAAATTACTTTAACATATTTTAAGAATCATCAAACTTAAGAAATCTGACAAAATCCCTTACAAGAAATTCATATTTGATAAATACTTGCAACACTCCAACTAGAATGTTCTATTTGTTCTTATATATATATTTACCACTCATCACTATTTCTCCAAAATTTCAATTGACTTGACATTTTGTACATACGTTTATCTTGGCCCTAGAGGCTCACTAAGAAAGGATTTTCCTCTCACTAAGAAAGAAAGGATCCAACTTCAATAGTCCGTCCCACTGGGCTCCAAAATTCCCATGGTATTCTTATGGATCTACATTTATTGATTTATTTGATTAACAGCTGTTAAATAAAAATAAATTGAATAACATTGTGGTAGGCTTAACTTTTAAAATGGTGGAAAAATACAGTGTAAACTGGAATCTTGCTGCACATTCCTATTATTTAATCAAACAATATTATGACCAGCAAAGCGGGCGGGTACAGCTAGTATTCCATTAACTATACAAATAAGAATAACACAAAAAACTAAAAGAGATTTTTTGTCTGCATAATTTCTTTGTCTTCCTTGAATTACTATGGGATTTTATAATAGACCCCTGGCTTTGTGGCACTACTGTATTTACAAAACAACAGCTAAAAAATATCTAATCATATATTCATGTTCAGTATTTAATCTACTTTATAACAGTACCAAATGTTTTTAATTTTTATTCTACGTGTAATATGTATGTGAGTTATAGCTAAAAAAAACACGGGTTTTCATGCAACTTTTTGAAACTAGTCACTATGAATTGTCATCTTAAAAAAAGTATTAGAGATTATTTTTTTCTTATTCACCAATTGTAACTAGTACTACTAGGTGTAGAATACTGAAATTTAATGGTTAATTTTTTTGTAGGTATTGTTATTTTTGCACTGGAAAGGTATTTCTAAATCTGGTTTGTTTCTGTCGATTCTATTTATCACTAGCAAATTGGAGATCACGTTGTCAATGCTAATAGAATCTAAAAAATACTAAACGACAAAAATAATTTTAAATGTTTTGGATTTGGCGCGGGCTGCATGTTATCAGGCGATGGACAGTCTGTTTCCGACAACAATGGAGTACTGCACTGCATTGTTGCTATAATGGCAAATAATTCTGCTTCGGAGCTTACAAGTTAAAATCACATGTATAACCTATTATATGTATATACTGTGCGGTGTGTGTGTGTGAACATACAACTTAAATTGCATAAAGGCTTACTTTATAGTTTGATGTTGCTTGCAGCAAAGATCATATTATCAAACTATGGTTTACTTCATGTTACCGTCGATGCCATCACCATTATAACTTAAATCTAATTCGGAGTTGTTTAGATTAATTATTAAAGCCCGATTTCTATATCCACTATACTTTCATTTTTTCAGCATTAGTCTTCTATTTTCATGACATGATTCATGCAAGTTTACCCAAGAATTTCAAAAGTGTCCATTAAATCTGATGCCATTTGGCAAACTTCATTAACTTTAATGCCATTTGGGTAACCAAATTGATTTAATACAAGTACTCCGGAAAACTATCGTCCGATTGCAAATGTGTCAACGTTCTCCAAAATATTTGAACACGTGTTTGCTAATAGACTACTAAATTTTCTCTATCAGCATAATCTATTATGTAAAGAACAGTATGGATTTGTTAGAGGGAAAAATACAACTAATGCGATGGCGGAATTTGCAACCAATGCAATCGATGCTTTGGATAAAAAATATAAATCTGTGGGAGTATTTCTAGATCTACAAAAAGCTTTCGATTGCCTAGACCACGAAGTGCTCTTTGACAAACTTCTTAGGCGTAGCCCTCCACTGGATTAAATCATATTTGCTAAATAGAACGCAAAGTGTCCAGGTTGAAAATGTAAATTCTAATAAATTAGAATTGAATTTATATCGTCACAGTCAATGTTGCATCCAATACTGCAGTAAATGTGTGTCAAGTTATGTCGAGTTGTTCTTACTCCCCCTTGCAATACGATGACAGGGCTAGCACCTTGTCAGTTACTCTCAAGTATTCCTCAAGGCTCAGTTTTGGGGCCGATATTGTTTATTTTATACACAAACAGCTTAACATTAGGTTTTCCTGATTTAAATATTACAATGACGCGGACGATATTGCATTACTATTCCGAGGGAAATCACTAGAAGATCTCGAAAGAAACTGCTTCTTACAACTAACAAAGTTATATCAGTACTTAAACAACAATAATTTACACGTCAACCATTCAAAAACAAAAAAGTATTCCTTTTTCTAATCATTTTGGTTTAGATGACGATCCACTGATCGTCATGAACGAGTTCAAATTACCTTTAGAATTGGACTGCAAGTACTTAGGACTAAGTTTTGATAGTAAATTTACATGGGGAAAGCACATAGGTACGATATGCTCAAAATTGTCTTCACAATTATTTTTACTTAGCAGTACCAAAACTGCTTCCTTAGAAATACCAAAACTATTTCCTTTTGCGGCTAATCTATAACTCCCTGATTGAGTCAAGGCTAAGGTATGGGATTGTTCTGTGGGGCTCAGCGTCGCGTAAGGAGTTCCTGCGGGTATTTTATCTGCAGAAAAGAGCTGTACGAACCATAGGTGGTGTACGTAGCAGAGCACCGTGTAAAACATTTTTTCAATCATTAAGAATATTGACCCTTCCCTCATTATACATCTATGAAATGATTTTGTACTACAGATTCAAATATGATTTCATCAAAGTTGGTTCAAACGTCCACAATTATAACACAAGATCCCGTGACCAACATAGACAAGTTACCCACCGATCCCAGCATACTGCCTCACTCCAATATGGGGCCCCTCAAAATATGGGGCCAAAATTATTTAACAAATTGCCACAAAATATTAAACTATAAAATAACCCAATCAGATTCAAAAAATTACTCCACAATCACCTTTTAATGAAAGCTTTTTACTCTGTTGGTGAGTATTTATCGGATACATAGCATAAAAGTGAAATAGTCTACACAGATATTGTTTTGCATAGCTCTGGGAGAAGTTTATATTTTTTGTTACCGTACATTTATTAAGTTTCTTGTACAATCTTTAAATTTAAGTTAGACTTATTTAATGACGAGTGTAATACAATTATAACATTGTCATGCTACACAATAAAGAATTTAAATATCTTTCCCAAAATTATTTATTATTTTGTAGAGCAATTTCGCAAGCAACCACAACACTTTAAATTAAAATTCACATTTGAAGGAAAACGATTAACATAAAAAATAATTGTAAGTTAGAACGATACGCTCAAACAAGGACTGCTTGATTCAATACTGAAACTATAAGAATAAAGGCTATCTGATAATACAGGTTCAGTTATTAATGAACGAAAGTTACAAAAATGGTTATCTGTAATCGATAAGATAAGAAGGAATGATGCACTTTTGTAACTAAAACTATATAAAACAGGTTGGAGGCTCAACAAAATTGGATCTACAACAGACTGTACAACCACTGCTGATCACGCCAGCCGGCGAGCCTTAAAATTGTAAACTTAAAACTGTAAATAAAAATACTTCTAATATTTATTATGACTATTTTTTTAGTGTATGAAGTTTAGTCAGTAGTTCTCTCTATTTCAGTAATCGAACATATTAACATGTTCACTGCTAACGAAAAATTATATACCTATGGGCAGTGCTAATAAGGAATGCTATTATTTAACTAAATTTAGTTACCTATAATAAGAATATTATAGGTATGATGTAGGTAGGATATATACTTGTAATGACAGGCCATAATTAACAAAAATAATCAATAACTCCCATTGGTATTGATAGCATATAGCATAACAATTGTGTGTAATGCGCCAGCCAAAGGTGCTACGCCCACGGGCGTCAGCCGCATATAGCTTGGTGATGCCACAACGCTCATAGATGTTATCCGCACTGAATGTGTTAAGGAAATACAAGGATCCTGGGAAAAAAATTAATAACAAAAAGACGTGAAATTTCAGTATACTACAGCTAATAGTAAAAGTTAGAATTGATGAAAAAAAAATAATCTCCAATACTTTTTTTTAAGTGACAATTCAAACAAAATGACAACTCAAAGTCACTAGCTTCAAAAAGTTACGTGAAAACCATGTTTTTTAGTTGTAACTTCCATCAAATTTAACACGTATAATAAAAATAAAAACTAAACCTTGTTGGTACTGTTATAGAGTAGATTAAACACTAAACATGAATATGTGATTAGATATTTTTTAGCGTTTGTAAATACAGTAGCACCGCAAAGTCAGGGGTCTATAATAAAAAATTTGGTATTAATGATAATTGGATGTTTGATCATTTTAAGATATTCTAATCTTGAGCAATTTAACCTAATTAATATACTAATTAAAAACTATAACAAGAAATTAAATTTTTATTCACCTGAAAAGAATAATAAAGTTTCACAACCCACTCGTTGTCTGCTTCTGCAAGGATGTCTCTTTCAGCTTTTACATGTGCAACTTGGTTTCTTTTCAAAACATCGGCCTTCCTTAATGTTTTCATTGCATAAAGATGATTTGTATCAATTTTTCGTACTAACGTCACTTCACCAAAAGCACCAACTCCAATCGGTTTAATTTTGGTAAACATTGACTTATCCATTTTAGCTCTTTTTAATCTTATATAGTTTGACTCTTTTTGTGAGAGCATTTTTCTCATTTGACATTGTGCTTCAGCACTTAATCCAATTTTTGCCATTTCAGTTTCAAGCTGAAGTCTCCTAAATACACGCTGTTTGTGAGATTTAATAACATTTTCAACATGTTGCTCCATAAAAAATTTAAAAGCCTGAGGTGAATAGTTTCGCACTTTACAATCCCTCCTTTCTTCTTCTTTTTCTTTACTCATATGCTTCCTTTCTGGAATTGGTGATTGATGATTAATTTTAAACTGTCTTCTCTCTCCATTTTGTGTTGCTGATGTGGATGCTGAAGGTGGTAAGGGAGGGACTGACTGAACTGGACTCTCAGATCTCGATTCAGCTGGTGAGAATTTTCTTTGTAGAGCAGGGTGGGGATGAAGTCCAGGAGATGTTCTTGGAACAACAGTACCACTTTCCACTGTTGCCACTGTCGCACTGCTGATAAAATTGTCCTCGCCATAAGGTGGAGGGGGTGGCATTCCTCTCTGTGCTGCTAACGCTTGCATTGTACTTGCATAACTAGGAGGCTCAGTTGTAGGTACTGTAGCAACAACACTAACAGAAGCTTGCTGAGGTTGCACTATCACCTTTTGTTGTTTCTGCTGAATTGAAGAAGCATAAGAAGGAGGGGGAGGTTGTGTTGCTACAGTTGGAGGTGGAGGAGCTGTTGCTGTTTGCAAGATAGGTTTTTGAACTTGAGTACTCTTGACTGACTGCATAATTATTGGAGGCTGCGTCTTCGCCTGCCTAGCACTCCAACATTGTAGAGGAGCAGGAACAGTAGGGGTTGGGCTTGGAGAGCCTGCTGAAGCCGGACCTGAATATACACCAGAAGAGGGACTTTTCCTGTCATAGCCCTGAGTTGGGCTTTGGCGATTTGCTATTGATGCAGAATAAGATGGGGGTGGAGGAGCTGCAGATGGTGATGGTGGTATGAGCGGATAAGGTGGTGGAGGCTCAGAAGAAGTAGGGTATAAACTTAAAGCTTGAATTTGTTGAGAAAGTTGTTGTTGCACTTGAGGGCCATTCTGCACAATCATAGGCTGTCGGGACGTAACAGCCACTGGACTAGTACCTCTAGCAACTGGCACAGGTGCGGGAGACATGCGCTTTAGCATTGGTGGATAGGGCGCATGAGGTGGGGGCGGAGGAGGCGGTGTGGAGCCACTACGAGGTGGGGGTGGTGGTGGGGGCTCCGTGTAACCACCTGGTGAGTACTGTCTGCTCAACTGAGTATGTTCCACAGATTGTCGGGGGCTGTCAGACCTAGAACTTCCAGCACCACTGTCTAGAGCTGGACTCCCTCTATGGAGGTTTAACTCTCTTTCTAGACTTGGTTTTCGAATTAATTTTGTGTATCCTAAAAGTAAAAATCATAATTTAGCAAATAGAGGAATAAACAAAATGCATGGTGTTGCTGTTAACTTAAAAATAATATACCTACATGATTCTTTATTAGTATTAAATAACAACAAAATTTAAATATTACATTATATTTCAATTTTGTAATAAATAGCTATGGCATGCAGAGGCAACACCCATCTAGTTAAAATTCAGAACAAAAAACTGATCATTAAACAATAACATACCATAACAGGAACAATAAGTATTTATAAGTACTACTCTCATAACACTTATGTTCAATTGAATACATGTCCTTTATCGTTGTGCTTACATCTATACGTATGTATTTTTTAACTGGTTAGTAATGTAGTTGGTCCCCCCTCCCAATGTTATTCTTATAGATTGTAACACTAGACACACCAAGTTGGTCCTGACATCATTTTTATATTTTGTATAGATGATTATATAGATAGATGATTATGACTGTATGATGATGGACTTTTGGTATTTTTTTTTTAACCCTAGAACTGATATGAGTCGTAAATTACGACTCATTTACATATCCCTTTACTGATAAAGTCGCGTTTTACGACGCATTAATTCACGGCCGCGTAGCTCCGTAACCACTTAATCTATGTTGTTGTGATTTACACTAATCGATTCTCTGTTTTGTTTTCTACATCGATAGTAATATCCGAATGATCAGTGATTTGTTTACTGGCTGAAAATAAATCTAAATGCCGCATGCGCACGCATCATTGCCAGCTGATGGCGATGCGCGGGAAACGATTTGGCGCGCGGGCGTGCTCCAGTGTCGCATTGTTACTGTTCGTGAGTGGATTATTAATTGTTATTGTTTTTATTATAACCTAAAATGGATGATCCTGTCGGATCAGAAGACATTCGGAATATTCTAGACGATGAATACATTAGTTCAGATGCCGAAAGTGATATATCT
Organism: Stictocephala bisonia; assembly: GCA_035578905.1. NCBI lineage: Eukaryota > Metazoa > Arthropoda > Insecta > Hemiptera > Membracidae > Stictocephala > Stictocephala bisonia. Next base: position 1,593,468 of record JAQJVL010000157.1, on the reverse strand, counting down.
GCAGAATTTGCGGACAATGTTTCGTTGGCAGATTTTTCGTCAGGTAGTGAGGATGATTATGAACCAAGTGATGATGATGAATCTAGTGATTCAAGTGTTTCTGATTCTAGTGTACCCCTTGTAAATAGAGTTGCAACCCCAAAATGGATTCGTGTTCTACCTCCTGAACCAGAACTAAATATTGAAAATGAGTTCATTGTTAGAAGTCCTGGAATCAAGAACTGTCCCCCTAGAAACTCTAGGCCTATAACATACTTCTCTCTCTTCTTTACAAACTTTATATGGAACATGCTTGTGCGGGAAACGAACTCTTATGCTGAGAAGTCTATTAGAATGAAAAAAGATTCAGGTGAACTAAAACAGTTTTCTAGGCTAAAAAAGTGGATCGATGTAACTGTAACTGATATGAAAAAATTTATAGCGTTGGTGTTGAATATGGGCTTGATAAGGGAAAAGAACATTGTAGATTATTGGAGCAAAAAGAAAAATAGATATATTAGTTTTTTTTCTGAAACAATGTCAATAAACAGGTTTCAGAGTATTAGCTCAATGTTTCACGTCAGTTCAAAACAAGCTGTTCCCCGAACCCACACAGACTATGATCCGTGGTACAAAATTCGTGGTTTTTATGATTACATAAATAATCAACTAAAAGAACATTTTATGCCTGAACAGAACTTGGCAATTGATGAATCGCTCATAGGAATGAAAAACCGTTGCGTGTTTATACAATACATGCCCAACAAAAAACATGCTAGATTTGGAATTAAAAAATTTGAACTCTGCGATAGCAAATCTAGTTATGTTATGAATGTATCTTTGTACAGTGGACGAGATTTTTTGGCTGGAGGACAAGATCCTTTCACTCAAAAAGTTGTTATGAATCAAATGACCAGTTGTAATCTTTTGAATAAAGGTTACCACATATTTACTGACAACTTTTATACAAAGTTACCACTGGCTCGTGTACTACTTGCAAATAAAACTTACCTCACTGGCACAGTAAACAAAAATACTAAAGATCTATCAAAAAATGTTATTGAGGAAAAGCTAGGTGTTGAGCAGAGTATTTATTATAGGCAAAACAAAATATTACTAGTGGGATATAAGCAAAAAGCGACCAGGAAACCGGTATATTTACTTACAACGGGGTGTCACGCAGAAGATAAGGTGGTACGAAGCAAAAGTGGTCTACAAGCTAAGAAACCAGTCGTTATAAATAAATATAACTTACAAATGGGAGGTGTAGATAATAGTGATAAAAGTATATATCATCTTTCATGCAGTAGAGCCAGTAAGAAGTATTGGAAGAAAATCTTTTTCAATTTACTTGACATTGCAGTTTTTGATGCATATGTTTTGTATTCTAAAAACACGGACAAGCCATTGGATAGGGATGACTTTGTAGATAGCATCATAATTGAATTAGCAGCAAGTAGAATTCCACAAGCAGACCCAGTGCCTCATATTGGACAAGGTGACAGCGAACATTCTCTACAACACTTACCAGGCCGTAAGGAAAGATTATGTATAGTTTGCGTTAAAATGCCCAATATAAAAAGGAAACGGAGCTACTACTGGTGTCCCAGTTGTAATTGTGGGATTCATCCTACATGCTACCCCAAATTGGTACATTTCTATAGGCCTACCCAGACTGGGAGAAAAAGGAAGGCATCTGAAGATGATTCGGACTAAGCGTCATTCATCACAGCAGCCTTGTATATAATTTAGTTTTTTGTAAATAACTTTCTTATTTTTTATATTATGATGAAAATGTACATATAACGTTTTTTATTCTATGAAATGGTGAACATTTTTTATAATTAACATTTGTGTCTTGCTCCTGTGGAACAAAAACTGTAAACAGGTAAAGTAAAAATATTATTTTGATTTTATTAATTTTTTTATTACTAATGAAAAAAAAAATATTTTGATGTAAGAAAATAATAAATATTATTGCTTTTTGTTATTCTGTAGTTCAAATGGAATAAAATGATATACAACAACATATATTTTAGGCTCACTGTATATTTATTATGATTTATTTTTAAATATATCAACAAACCAGTTAAAAGGGCCTCATCATTCTGGAAAATAAGTATCATCAGTTCTAGGGTTAATTTGATGACCTAACAAATTTTAGTCAGTTTCAATCTTACAATTGGTTCCTCCACGTATTATTACATTGAAAATTTAAAAATACTTATTGAAGAAAAATAACATAAAAATGCTAAGTATTAAAAGTAAAAATCCATGTATTAAACAATTTTGCCTTAAGAGCAGGATTCTTAAATTTTTTAATATTTTTAAAATTAGTAATTATGTAAGTTTCAAGTCACCTCATAATAATTAAAATTAACTGTTTCAAAGTGCTTAAATTGAGTTATATTAGTAGAAAAGATCATTTTATACTGTGAAAAATCGGCAAACTCAATTTTCACAATAAATTTTAAAAATCCTTATTTGTATTTTCTTTTCATACTGAATAATAATATATAATTGATTTTGTAAAAAAAGATTTTTTCACCAATAAAAACACTTGTTACAAAATAATCTAACAGAGCCCAACTTAACATATCCTTCACAAAAAATCTATATTTGTGTTAAATTTGGGTGCTTTGCCTCCAGGACAGCCTGCCGGCCGTCCCTCTGGCAGAGGTATATGCAAATTCGGTTTTGAGGTCAATAGTTGGTGTTTATAATGTTCGCGTAATGGCTAATCACGATTCGCCATAAAAGTAGTTTTTACATTATATCTCCAGAAATAATTGTCATAGACCAAAAAAGCTTTCAAACTTGTATTCAGTGTAAAAAGAAATTGAGATTAAAAAAAATATTAAAATATCATTTAAATTAACAAAAATATGTCAAAAACACTTAAGTTGTAAAATTGATTTTTCTTAATTTTTCGGTAAAAAAATTATTTCTGCAAAATAAAAAGCTTAGCCAAAAATCAAAACTTAGCCAATTCTCGACCAATTTCAGACAGTTTTCAAATTTTGTCAGGTGACTAGAAACTGCATATATAAGAAAAAGTGTTTATACACAACAGTTACATTAAGATAACGTATTCCAAGTAGGTCACAAGATATTTAATTAGAAGACGGTTTAATTAGATAAACTTAACAATAATTACACAGTATATTTTTAAAAAGTTCTCAGTAGGCAAAATATTTATTAAAAATAAACATCTTGTCTGATTTTCAACTTTTTTAAAATTGTTGCCTTTTTATATGTTATAAAGCTCTTTGTTTTTTTTTTCTTCTAAAATTTGTTATTTTTTAAGTTCATTCATTTCCCTAGCTGTCCACTTTCTTTTGTTTTCTTCAACAAACAACAGTAGAGATGGGATGGGTATATAACTAGTCAGCTCAGTGACCGAGTGAACTAATTTGTTCATTGTAATTTGAACTAACTCAATTCAAGTGAACAACAGCTGGAAAAGTAGCAAATGTAATGACCTTGTCTTCGGTCAGTTACTAATCTAAAACTGCATAAGTAGTGTATGGACGGAAGAACAAGCTGCACAGGATGAACGAACTTGATGAAACTAACTACTGTATTATTGACCAATGAAAAACTGAAATATTGCCATCTAGAAAATAGATCTATCTACGTTTCAGTTAACAGTTTTTATGATCCCAGTTCATGTCATTATTAATGATATATTTATAATAGTAATTATTTACAGGAGTAAAAAGTATTTATAAGAAACGTTAACGTTAGGTTAAGAATGGCGCAAAGAAAAAAAAAACACTGTGGCTGCTTATCCACGCAAGCCGTCGTGTCTTTACGTTGCCAAAGCAACAGCCAATTGTGATGAACTTGCCTAACGAATTTCTCAGTTTCATTTTAAAAACATTACTTTTCTTCCCTCGTTCTCTTCTTTAATGTATTCTACCGAATACGCATCACTTGCTTATGAATGACCAACATGCTTGTGTGAACGATAAAAACGTCATTGGATGACACGAGAACAAAACAAAAAATAAACTATGTATGTAAAGTTCTCAGTATTTTTAAGTAATTTGGTGGCCTACGAATGAAATTTTGTGACTCTTGGCGACTTCTGTGACTGGTAGACATCCTTAGATTAATATCACCTTTTGAATACTATCCATAATTAATGTCTTGTTTTGTTTACTGTTATTATTGCTTACTTATTTTAAGGCTATATTCTCTTTTATATAATCTAAATATAGTTGTGTTTTGTTGTCATGGTGATATATTTCTTATTAAGGTTATATATTTTTATTAGCAAAGCATGGATCTAAATATTGAATATAATATGCGAATTTAAAGTTTTTACTCTGTCCTTTTGCAAATATTTGATAAATGTACAACTTCCTAAATAGGATCCTTTTTTATAGAAAATCTATGATACATATCACTGGATATGTCCTTTGTCATCAAACGCGGATTATAGACTGACAGACATGTGGAAGGGAGGCAGGTGTTACTTCAAAAAAGGAGCAGAACACTGGTTTCCGAGCAATGGGTGACTGTAACAGGGGTCTTAAGATCAGGATCTCATTGTCACTGAACACAGAGCCATAAACTACTTCAAATCCAATGATGATATCTGACCCTCTGATTAAGGTTCAACCACTGCTATTATACTTCACAGATATACTTCAAATCCAATGATGATATCTGACCCTCTGATTAAGGTTCAACCACTGCTATTATGAACAAATATAATTACATACGTTAAATTTACCTCCAAATAAAAAACTAGATTTTCATCCCACCAAAACACTTTGAAAAGTTTAATCAAGAACTTACAATCTCTTCCATCATGCCAAACACCAATATCTAACTACTGCCATCTAAGTCCTTCTGATTGATGAGTTTCCTTTCCAATCTCTCTCAAAATAACAAACTAGTGACCAAGATGCAACTTCAATTTACACTAATATGCCTCAAGCTCATTGCCTACCCACTAATTGAGCTCTTCTTTAACAATACAGTAGAACCTCTTTAATCTGAACTAATTAAAACCGGAGAGGAGGTGTTCGGATTACAGAACATGTTGTTATTTTCACATAAAAAGTTAAATATGGCTAAAATAGATATTACTTAAGGTTTAAAGAAAAGAGATAAATGCTGTACAGTGTAAAAGTTTGTACTGTTTATTCAACAACGTACATACAATATAAACATGAACTACAATAAATAAAAATTATACTTATCATATATATTTGATAATGTTGCTTTTATACTAAAAAATGAGAAACTGAACCTGGTAAATATTTATATAAAAACTAGATAATAATCAATACATACTACAGTAATTACATAAATTATTGAAAAAAGTCAGGCATTTTCTTCTAAATCAATGAAGACTTGCGGTTTTTTGTGCTAAGTCACGAATTTGCTGACAATAACAAAATTATAATAACATATTTAACCTAAAAATGGCAGAAGTGGTTTGCTGGAAAAATAGATTATTGCTAGTGCGAGAATTACTGAATACTTCAATGTTTGGATGATTAAAATTATTCATTATTATTATTTTTTCATTATTCATTTCTATGACGCCCGATCGTAGAGATATGGGTGAATATGAGGGGTGAATGAGTGTAGTCATTGTTACTATCACAGTTCCACTTAGCTCAGAAAGGACTATTTATTAATAGCCCAATAGCCAGGGGCAACTAGAGGCCCTACAGCTTTACGTGGAATCCAAACCACGTAGAGTTGGATTTTTCTGTTTCAGTCATGTACATGCATATTTTTTCTTTCTCGTGGTAGCATTTGAATAACAGGAGTTCGGATTAAAGATGTTCTACTGTACAAGCTTTCTTTAACACCAAACCTAGTGTGCAATTTCTAATTCAAACTCAATTCATTCTTGAAAAAGAACCATTTCTTAAGTTCTGGAATCAATTACCATCAAATCAAGAGTACCTACTGCTATGGGTACAGGTGCACAGCCCCTTTCCTAGACTAATCTTATTGGGGGGAACCGAATAAGGAATCTTGTCACCTGAATAGGCCTTCCAACCATATAGCATAGCCACCCGAGCCAAACGGATAATCTCCTCTCCTATAAACCTAAATACAACAACAAATTTAAGTGCCTTCCAAAGAGAGATTAACTACCAATCTTATCAGAATCAAAATCCAATCAGTCCAGTCCTCAAACCAAAAACAAATTCGAATAAAAAAATTGTTGCATCACTTACCCTGTGTCACAAACGATTACCACTAGCCTACAGAAACTCAACCATATCCTACTTTAACATCTTAAAAGCACCGCCTTATTCCAAAGGTATCTAAGATACACCTCCTACTGTTATTTTTTTAGAGGAACAAAAATATCTGTCCCAAGAAGGAAGAATTTATTTACCTGGTTCTAATCCTTGAAAAAATTGTTTGCAAAACTGTCCCAATCATCTCTAAGCCACATTATTTACCAGCTTCAACATTTTCTTAACCTAAGATACATGGTAACCGCACCTAACTCCACACACTTAATTTCCAACTGTAATACCATCACTTCCCCACTCAGCATAGTGGTCTTACCAATGGTAACCTCAATAAACGCATTAATCATCACAGGCAAGATTTCAAAAATTCACTATCTTTAAAACTCTGTTTCTTCCCATACTCTTCATAACCAGAATTTTGTTCAATATTAGTCACACCACTTAAGTAGTCAGATCCTTTCTACCTCATGCCAGTAGTCTCCATCTCAGAAGAAATTGGCACAGTACCTGAAGAAAGAATGGATAACTGAAGTCCCAACCTCAATATCAGATAGGCAAACTTTTATGTTCTGTATATAAACTGTGTAATATAGGGTGGCGCACGAAATGATCCAACATTTGTTTTGGTAGTATTTATTCCGGTTACCTATTATTACTGTGTTATAAGTTGGTAAAACTATCAGCTGTTTATGGAGATTAGTTCCCTCTGTTTCCTCTTCCATTATTATTATTGTTGCAAGATGGCTGACAAAGGAAGATTGTCTGTGGATCAACGCATAAAGACTGTGTTGTTTTTTAATGAAACAAAAAGTGTGGTGCTTACACAAAGACGGTTTCGTGCTCATTTTTCAAACTCGCTGGTCACCATCATTTAAAACTATTTGTAGACTTTATGAAAAATTTAATAGTGATGGCTCAGTATTAAAGAGGAAACGTCAACGGCCTTCCACTGTCCGTACTCCACAGAATGTTGAAGCTGTCAGAGCAGCGTTGGTGAGGAGTCCAGGCAAGTCGACTAGAAAAGCAGCAGCAGATCTTCACATTTCTATGCGATCTGTGCAAAGAATTTTAAACAAAGATTTGCATTTGTATCCATACAAAATTACAGTGTTACCTAAAGTAACAATTGACAACAAACTTCAACGAATGATTTTCCCAGAATGTGCTGTTAATTCCATTTTGATTAATCAAACATATTGATTAACAATGTTTGTTTCTCAGATGAGGCAAATTTTCACTTAGTAATTTACGCACGTAAATAAACAAAATGTGCGTTTTTGGGCTTCTGAAAATCCACTCATGCTACATGAAAAAGTGGATCATGCTCCAAGAGTTACGGTATGGGCAGTCATCTCGAGCCATGGGCTAATAGGGCCATTCTTTTTTTAACATACTGTGAATAGTGAGCGTTATCTAAACATGCTACATAATTATTTTGTACCTCAACTTATCGCAAAAAGGTTTCAATTAGAGAAACAGTGGTTCATGCAGGATGGAGCCAGACCACACATGGCTAATTTTCTGCATGAAAATTTCAACCAAAATGTCATTTCAAGCCGATTTCCTAATCGTTTTGCGTGTGGTCATAACTGGCCCCCAAACAGCCCTGATTTGAATCCGTGTGATTATTTTCTTTGGGGATTTCTGAAGGAGAAGATCTTCCCTAAACATCCTAACACACTGATGGATCTGCGAGTGCAAATCATTGAGGCATGTAACGAGATAACCGAGGATATGTGTCGCAGAGTCATCAATAACATAGGCGTTCGTGTTGAAGCAGTTGTCAGACAAGAAGGTGCCCACATTGAACATGTAATGGCCTCAAACTAATGTCCAGGTATGCAGTAGACAATTTATATCAAACTGTACTATATTGCATTCACAATAAATTTTCTTTAACAAAAATAAATGTTGAATCATTTCGTGCGCCACCCTGTATATAACTATATAGCCAATTACCCAGGAACAACTAAAACTGAGTCAGTATCTCTTTCTGCAGTATCACCTGAAGATGTCAATGACATTGAAAATTTGTGTATGTATTATGTCTTTATATTCAAACTTATGTATAGTACAACCTAGTTAATTCGGCCCTCTTTAATCTAGATGTATGCAGATAAATCCCTGATACAAAAATTTATTTGATGAAAAAAAAATTAAATATCAACTAATTTACGATTTAAGTGTAACAGTACCTACAAATAGTGTTAAATCATCCTTTTACAATTTCTAAAAGTACAGTACTGTACATTATAAAACAGAATGAACAACGTTCGCGAATGGTTTCACTGTTACGTCGTAGTGGCAACACTCTAGGTTGTGGCAGAGAAGTCACGTAAACGTAAAAAGCAATCCCTGTCGAGTAAATATGTATTGTTCGGTCACAATCCGTTCTTTTGACTCATATTATATAAGTGAGTGAGAGATCCAGATCACGATGCTAAAAAAAAAACTCGTTAAAGTCAGACCTAGATCCGATGATCCAACCAAACATATCTAATGGTCTGGGTCAGACAGAACTGCTGACCAAGACCTGTTAGGCCTACCGGACCCGAACAAACTATACTGACAATATGAACCACAAAGAGTCTGGCTCAAAATGGACCCAGCCACCTGGGCCTGCTGACCGAAACCTGAACGAACTATACCGTTGATGTGATTATTTTTAACATTTATTGAATTGTATTCCTCTGTTGTTTTAGATGTTAATGATCATAGTTATATTTTGTGACTTCTTTTAGAATTTATTTATTTTGTTGTGTACAATAATTATTTTGTGATAGGGCATCAAAGCGAAAAAAAATGGTTATGAAAGATCATTCTGCCCAGAAACAATGTACAAAGGTTACCCAAAAACACTGACTGACTTTTTCTCTCAGAAATACTGTACCATTTAATTGTGGCTAAATATTATGGTAATTAATTTGATGAAATGTATTCAAACTTATATTAATTATTTTTAAATACACTTGTACTTTATTTGGGTGTTCACCTCCAGTCTCAATTAATTTGTATAGACAAAGTTGTAGCGTACTGTTTTAGTGGACTTTTCCTCTAAAGTAAGTTTGCAGCTGCCTTATTTCTCTTATTATTTTAAATCCATTTTTTAGTTACTCAAGATGTTAGGAAAATATATGTCATTCTGACAAAGCACTTTAACGGATACAGTACTGTAATTAATTGATTAGTTGTTGGCACATGTTGCTATGCATCCCACTGCTGTGTATCATACACCTAGTTCAAATTTACAGATGTGAGGTCCAAATAAACTACTTTATCTTGAGTCTCATGAGATAACTTGTAAACATACAGTGCCTGTAGCACCCCCCAACCCATAAACGCACAGTGGTACTAACTACTTCAGGTATCCTATCATTTCTAACCTACCCAAATTGCAGTATCCCTCTCAAATAAAAAGTTGACTAAACCATGTAAATTTAAATTATACTCTTATTTCAAGTTACAGATCAAGAAAAATCTCTCCCAATAATTAAAAATATCCTATGAATTATTCAATAGAGGGAATAAGTACCATATTCCAATTCAACAAAAGCAACCAGTGATTTGCAACCAGTGAAAGCATCTCCTTCAAAAGAAATCAGTTCAAGTGAGATTTCAAAATGGAATGGAAAGATTCACTTGAAGTAGAAGCAGACAGATTAGTCCTTTGAATGTGATGGAACGAATTGTGAAAGGTTCCTATTGTGTTCTTACTGTGGAGCTATTGCTGGTCTGGACAAGATGTAGACTTTAGGTTCAAGAATATAGCTGGCTATTAAGCCTAACTATACATATATGATAAATTAATACAACAAATCAAATATAAATAAAATACACAAATATAAAGATATGTTGAAAACGAGATGCCAACAATAATTAACACATCATTCTGGTTTTACCTGATGATGAAACTTTGGTGAGGCCATTAACCATTTCATTTTGTGGCTGTTTAACAAGGAAATCTAATGCAGCTTCAAAACCACCATTGGATAACTTGAGGGCTCTCAGTGATGCATCCTGCAACAAGATAATACAAATATTAACACTGTTCAAAATTAACAAAAAATAATTTATATTGTAGATATTGGGAAGCCAGGTCCTAATGAGTTAAAGAAGTTTTGTCAAATACTTTGCTGTTTAAAACAAACAAAAAATATATTAATACTTGGGTATTACTAACAATATATAATGAAGGTATGTGTGTAGCAAGTTTACAATAAGCACAGTAAATGTATTTAAATAATCTTTCATAGATATTTTCAAATGTATTGTTTACCTTCAACAAATATTCAATAAATCATTACTGTAGATTCTACGTTTTAATAATAATAATACAATTACCAATTGGTTTTTGCCCAAAGATTATAATTATTTCTAAGAAACTTAAACAATAAATTAATTATTATTACTGTATATGTGATTATTTCTTGTGTAATACAATTTAATTTTGATATTAGTTTTTATCTAGGCTAACTAGTGCCATATAGGCCTATCATTTTATTTGTCAGGAAATGTACATATAATGGAATTTGTACTGTGTCACAACTAGTATTAACTATCCACTTAAATCTTGTTGCATTTCTGCATATACATGTAATTTATCTGTCAACTTAATACTTAGTATTCAATGCCCTAATTTGTTATCTGCCGTTAGGAGTGATGTGAGGCCATTGTAGTTATTAAAATCTGCATTTTCGTATTATTTGTAGATGAATATTACTTGTAGTTTCATTTATTGTTTTATTGTTATATATAAGGTAATAATAAGTGGTTATAATATAATTTTCTATACAATTCAAATGCAAATATGCTCATTATTTATATATACATCTAGACTTTACGTAATATATTTTGCTTTTCAAGTAAAAATTCCAAAATTAATCAAAGTTCTATCTTATTATTTATTTCAATTATATTATATGTTGTGTAAAATATATTAGTTTTTATTAAGATTTCTAGTAGACTGTTTTTTATTCTGCTTAAAATTAATTTAATAGATTTCATTATAAATAATGTTACTTTAAAATAATTATATTTGGCATTTTTGGGAATATTTTTGTAATTGAGGTAGTAGTTGGAATCAGGAATCAATTTTCTGGAATAGCTATCGGTATTGGAATCATTAATAACTTGGAGTCAACACATCCTTAATTTTTATCTATCAGATAGATATTTTAAAAACACAAACTAGTAGGAATACTCAGTGGGTAAAATCATTACTTTAAACATATAGAGTTTATGAGCTATACAAAACAAAATAAGTAGAACTTGTTTGCCAAAATCTGCAGGAAGCACAGTTCATAGTTTCTACTAATAAAAAAAAGAACATTAACATTTGTAAGGGCTTGTGTAAGTATACTTTTTCAATAAATTGAACAACAAAATATTAAGTTACTGAATAAGATTCATGATCAAGTTTACGAATTCTCGACAAGACTACAATACCTTACAAGAAACAATTGTTTTGTGAATAAGCTTAGTAGTTATTTGCTGAATAACATTGATAAATATTATGGAGCTTGTTTTAGTTTTTCATAAATATGCAAATAGCATACATTATATATGTATGTATAAATAACATGTTACTTACTAAAAATGTTTTGTTTGCAGAGCAAATTGTTTTAAATAAAGATAAAACCATCTACTAATAAAATTAACTGGATTATCGAATTATAAAGCCGAGTTTAATGTTTACCTTTGTTATTTTTTATTTTTGTTATCGTTTAATTTGATAACCTATTCAACAACGACCTACTCAATTTATTAAGAAAATAAGTTACCTGGTACCAGTTCCATGCATTCGCACAATATTGGCAGTCTTGTTCCAAAAATTGATTTTTCCATTCTAACTATTGATAAACATAAAAGAAAATTATTTAACAATAAAAATATTTAAAATATTTCATTACATTTTTAGGGTGTTATGTAGTTTTAAAATCCCAAATTGAATTCAAAATTAGAGTATGCAATGAGTGATTTACGACATTATTAAAACAATAATATTAATCTGTAATTTGTAAAATAACACGACTCTACATTTATATGTTTACAGATATTTGAATATTTTATTTTTATTTTTTAAATTAAAGTTAATATTCGCCTAACATGATATATAAGAAGAAAATGATTCATTACTACATAAAGTGGTTAGTGAGCAAGCAATTACATGTTCAATGTTTCCCTTTATTATAATTAGATTAAACTTCCTAATGTGATTAATAAACAATATGAATTAGGCCAATATCACAACTTGCTAACCCAACTAAAGGCATGCAATTGTTCACAAACAATAATTGAATCATCATTTTTTGAGAAATCCCACATATCAAAAAAAAAGTAAACTTTCAGAAAACTTAAAAAAATAACCTTATAGTATTATATTTTTACATAATTTATTAAATTAAAAAATAAAATATGTTTTTGCAAGGTTCAGGTGTTACGTTTGCAAGAGGCTAGTAAAGTTTTAAAAAGGTGTCTAAAAAATGTTTACTCATGGAAAAGTGGGGTTTCTAAAATTACTGAGGTAAAAAGTCCAAAACATTGATAAAAAACATAAATTAAATTTTGTTTCATACATAAAAGTACTATTCAAAGCTTATACAACTCAGCTTATTGTCCTAGTCTAGAATTTAAGGTTCTTCATTGTCTTTATTTAGCCATGACAAAATTCCGCCATAAAATATATTCAAATAATCTTGTTAAAATTAGATTAATACATGTAAGTAAATAATCTTGAAGACTGATAAGTAGTTCTTGAACTTTCTAAGGTCTTCTAGTTTGAGTTTATTGATTAGCAGCTTGTTATTGGAGTACGCCCTGTTACTTAGTACTTGTTGAGTTTCAATTTTTTTCTTTGAAGTCAAAAGTATGTGTTTGAAGTTCACCAACAAAATTAAAAAGTAAAAACTTTCACTTCTCCGACATGTTGTTCTTTGGAGTAAATAAACTCCATGAACTGAGACATCATAAAAAATTGCTTTCTATCTCTTGGGATGTTTATAGATTGGGTTTCTGTGGACATGTTCCTTTTATAGAAATTAGGCCACCAAGACTTAAAATCCTTCACATCCCCAGGATCAATCATTGTCACATCGGACTTGCCTACATTAATAGTGGACATTGTAATAAGTTCAACATACTCTGACAGTATAAACTCTGTTTTTATTTCCCCTTTTAATAGCGCTAACATCTCAGTTGAAAGGTGAATAAGAGTGTCCTCCTAACAGGAAAATATTGGTTTATACTGTCAAAATGCCAAAATTCCACTAGAGCCAAAAACAACCGAATAACTGTATTATTTTTGTTTTGGCCATCTGTGTTGTCGAGTTGAATTTCCTTTGTAGTTAACATATTCTTGATTTGTTAATCTAGCTTTCTTAAGCTTTTAACACTGATAAAACATTTTGTGTGACACCTTTTTTACGTTTTCGTAAAAAGACCCTGCTCACTTTCATTATAATCTGAATTCATGTTTGTTGAGAATGAATCAGGAATAACAAATAAAGAATAATAAAAAGAAATAAATAGGTTTAGTGAAGTTTTAATAAACAACAACAAAATCCAACATCCAAACTAACAAAAATTTGTTAGTTTTTTTTTTTTTTAATAACAACAAACAGTCATTTGAGAAACACCTCATCTCCCAGAATATGTGGGGTTTTTGAAATGACCATAAATTATTACCACCCTTCGTATTTTACTCCTACTGCAGTACGTGTGGGGTTTCTTTACAGACTGATAGGCCTCCTACTGAATAACAATATGACTTGCTCAAGTCAAATTTGTGAAAAAATGGAGGATAATTTGGATTTCTCAAATGGCCAATTCAATTGTGATGTTTCCAATTTTGGTATGTTGTATACAAGAATTATAAACTCATTTTTTTTAATCATTTAAAACAAGTTAAATTTAGACAATATCAAGCATCTGTGATGAGTGATTTCAAACAAGAGCTATCCACATTTATACCGACTTTGTTACTGAGGACTCCCTATTGCTTTTGAGAAAAGCAATGACACCAATATTAAGTTTGTTATTTGTTCTTGTTGGTCAATGACATACTTAAATTGTCTTTAGTAGATAGATACAAATCTAGCTCGTTTTGAACCACATAAAGAACTGCCGTCTAGCCATGATTTGTTTGATAAGATACTTCACAACATTTAAGAGTTTATTTTTCTGAATACGTAAAGAATTCAAATTTTATACAATAAAAACTAAGCTTACCTAATATTCTGGTAACAAATATTCTTGTATATGTATAACGGACAATATCTGAGTAAAGTGTACTTTAACCTTTTCAAGATTGTAAAGCATAATAAGATTTTGATTGAATAATTGTGCAATACAGGAGATTTGAAGTAAAGCATAGATTGAACAAAATAAATTTTAAGGAAGCCATTTCTAGGCTTGTAAAATAAGTTTTAGAGATGACTATGTAAATATATTTCAACTATTTCAATTTACAGGCATGGGCCAGACCCAGCAGATAGGTATACCAATTCACAATGATACAAGTCAAAATGATGCTTGCTTTCATCGTGTCTAGAAGTATACAGGAAAGAGCTGCTGCAGTAGTAGTCCAGCTAACACTTCAACACTGATGTCATAGTAACAAAGTCACTTAGCCATACATAATATTTGTCAGAGCTACATACAGTCAGCGATCATCTCTTTCATAGTGGCATGGTAGTTTCATAATTAAGTTATGTGGATACACATTATCACTTAGAAACTTATTGAAATATATGAGTTAAAAAATTTTAATTCTTTATTTATTTATTTTTTTTACTTATCAGCACTTGAAATAACAGGGCTGATAGTGAATCTGCTAAGATAGGATCACTAAAATAGTTGTTACTAATTACAATGCAAAGTAATAACAAATAAATGTAATTAATTTATCAAGTAATAACATCAATTTGATATCATTTATCAAGTGCATACATCACACATCTAATTGAGATGTTACATGGTGTATTACACAATAGATGGAGACTAAAATGATAAGTGATTAGAAATTAACAATGATTTTTTTTTAATGCAGTGATAACAAAAAATGCAATTTTTCATTAAAATTGGTCAACAATCTTCAAACCACCCAAAGATATTTGTAAACAGATCTCAACACCGTCTGACTAAAAAAAATGTATCTGTACACAATAAATAGAAATCAAGAGCTTAGAGTTAGACTTGTATTTAAATCGAGGATAGGTAGTGGCATCCTCCAAACTATTTGTTAACCCTTGCAACGCAGGAAAGGGATATATCCCCAGCCTCTTTAGGGCCGAAATGCGGTAAACGGATATATCCTCCAAATCCTATTTTATAACATTTAATAAATTGTAGTTGCAGTGGGATCCGCTAGAGTTCAGGAGATGTTGAATAATCTTTCTAAACAACAGTTTGTGTGATCTGAAAGTGACTGGTCAGTCGTAGTGTGGTTTTGTCAGCTGAGGCATGCCCGACTGCTAGTCTGAGATTAAGCAAGAAACGGATATATTCTTGACTTGTTATTTTAGTTTGTGACAGAGTTTTGCCAGTGTTGAATAGTTTTATTATCGTTTTTGTTCGTGTCTTACGTCAATTAGTTCTGATTTATTGTATGCAGTTTTATCTATCAGCATCAGTTTTATTGGCCATATTGTATTTTAACTATTTTTATAAATTTTTCATGTTTTACTTCACTTCCTCATATTTTGTCACTTTTAGCTTGATTAATTTTGATTTGTATTTGTTCTTTGCTGTAAACTGAGTTTAAACACACCAAAATTATAAACATATACATTTTTAGAATTCGTTTGTAATTATAAGTTTTTAAAATAGTTCTTAATACTTTGGTGTTTTTTTTACATCTTACTGCATTCTCTAGCTAAAAAAAGCTGTTAAGAAAATTACATTTTTTATATTTTTAAATAATTACGCTTTTTCAGTAAAATATGAACAATTTGTTCCGCGTTACAAGGGGTAAATTGTCAGCTGCCACCTTCACCCCATAATTAACATTTCAAGGGGTAATGTCCTTCAGGAATGTCTCTAGTGTAAACTTAGGCAAAGGGTACTGGAACATTCCACAGGCTACATTATAGCATAATAGTTTTAAAGCAATTTTAAATAATAACATTAAAGAAAGCTGTTTAGTTGAAATAAATTATATGAATAAATATTAGATTATGTCTGTGGGGGAGTCAGAAGTAAGGTATTAACAGAAGCCAGCTCCTCCTGCCAATACACCAGTTGATGTGCTAACCTCCAATACATCAACCTATCTGAGCGATCTGTTCCATAATTCAGGAACCCTTTTTGCCATGTTTTTATCACTAGTTATGTCTCCCTTATAGCAAAATCAAAATGCCTCACTTAAGAAAGTCGTATCTAGAACTACAACATCATTTCTGGCTTCTTCTTGGCTTCATTGTTTTAATTATTTCTGATATATTAAAATTATTTTTCTCTACCCTAATTTATTGAATCCATTTGAGATGTAGAGTGGCCTCTGGTCTTACTCCAAGTAAAAAATAATTTCCTGTTAGTTCTAAGTGTAACCGAGAGAGTAACAAATGTCTCAAGGTTAAAACCATAATTTGTCCAGAAAACTAAAACCAGGCAGTCTTTACATAATTAATGTTACTGTCTGTTGTAACAATGTTATTTTACCAAGCACTTCCGTACATTTTTTAAGTAAACTGTTGATGAATTATTTTGAAACTGTAATAGAGCCCTGAAATTCTAACAAGCCATCTCCTTACAAAGCTTATATTATTTAACACGTTAACTGCCATGCCGACCCGATTGGGTCGGCGGTCTGATGGCTTTAAGCGGGAACGTGCCGGCCCGATCGGGCCGGCTGACTGACAATGACAGTATTTTGTTTTTCTGCCAGAGAGCACTCTCAACTGCCGTCTGGTGCCAATCACCCCAACTAAATGTGAAAGTAAGACACCATGCTAGATGCAGAACATTATCTTTGTGATATTCATCAGTTGGTTTTTATGAAATATGCATTGTCATCCGTTTCATCTTTAAACATGCTGGTTCAGGTAACTCTTCCGGTAACATAGTGAAATCCCAATCCCTAATAGTTTTCCATCAAAATTTACAACATCTTTCTTCCAGAATAAATGCAATAGAAATAATTTTAGATGAGATAAAACCACAAATCGTTATATTAACAGAACACGATACAAAAGAAGAAGAAGTACAACGAATCAATATTCATAACTATAAAATAAGAGCCCATTTTTCAAGAAAAAAACAAATCAAAAGGAGGAGTGATGATACTGGCAGAGGATGGGTTTGAGTTGAACCGTGACCGTGCCGAACTCTTTAACTGTAAAGTTACTGAAGAGAGGCAATTTGAGTTTAGTATATGTAGCTTTAATACCCCTAAAAATAAAATTGTCATTATTGGGATATACCGATCACCAAACACAGATACTATGATTTTTCTTGATAGGCTTAGTCTCTTAATTGAATATATTAGTAAAAGATATGATAAAATAATAGTAGGGGGGGACTTCAATATTGATGTTTTAAAAAATGACAATAATTATAAATTATTTAAAGAATCATTAAGGGGACTAAATATGAAGTATTTAGTAGATTTTCCTACAAGAATAGCTGAGAATTCAGAAACAGCCATAGATAATTTCTTAATAAAAAATATAGATCTAAGTATTAAAGTTGAAGGTTTGATAACTAGTCTATCAGACCATGATGGTCAGATGCTAGAATAAAAATAAACAATTCATTTAATTCAAAGAGATTGCCTGTAAAACAAGAAATACGAAAGTTCTCACCAGAAAATTTAAAGTACTTTTCACAACTGTTGTCTAAAGAAACATGGGATGATGTCTATTTGGC
Source organism: Stictocephala bisonia (assembly GCA_035578905.1). Lineage (NCBI taxonomy): Eukaryota > Metazoa > Arthropoda > Insecta > Hemiptera > Membracidae > Stictocephala > Stictocephala bisonia. The sequence goes on along the minus strand of JAQJVL010000157.1, from coordinate 1,575,394 downwards.
CTCAGTGGAAAGAAAATATGATAACTTTTACAATTCATTTAGGTTCTGTTTTGAGCAGGCATTCCCAAAAGTACTAATAACAAACAAAAAAAGAAAAAGTAATTGGATTACAGAAGAATTAAAATCTAAGCAAATAAATCTCATCCAACTAACTAAAGCACATCGGAAAAATAAAAATGTAGAGTCAAACATTAAATTAAATCAGGCAAAACAATAAGCTTGAAATTATGAAATCTAAGTCTAACTATTTTCAAAAACAAATTAATAAATCTACTAACATCCAAAAAACCGTATGGAAATTGATAAATTCGGAAGTGAGTGTAAAAGAGAAGGAAATTCTAAGCAACATTACACTAGTAGAGGGAGCTCAAATTGTCTCTGATCCCAAGTTGATAGCAAATGTGTTCAATGACCACTTTGTTAATATAGTGAAAGATATAAGTATAAGCAGTAAAGAACAGTTTGTAAATTTTGATTTGGAATGTAACTATAGTGATGTTCAGTTTATAAAACCAACATTTAGATTAAGACAAATAAATGAAAGGGAGGTAGAACAAATAATAGACTCTTTCAAGAACAAGACATCTAGTGGACACGATGAAGTACCAGTCACAGTAATTAAGGCAGTAAAAACAAATATAAGTGCAGTTTTATCCCATCTAATTAATTCATCTTTTGTTTCTGGTATTTTTCCAACTAAATTAAAACAAGCAAAAATAATACCAATACATAAAAAAGATGATGAAAAGAACGTTCTTAATTATCGACCAATATCTGTCCTACCAACATTGTCCAAAATTTATGAAAAAGCAGTATATTTACAGTTTACAGAATTTTTAGAAACATTAAATTTATTAGATAATGGCCAACATGGATTTAGATCCGGAAGGTCAGTTGTGAGTGCTGCTATGTCATTTATCGAAACAATCATTGAATCAGTTGATAAAGGAAAATATACAATTGGGATATTCATGGATATCTCAAAAGCTTTCGATAGTGTTAAACACTCTAAGCTCATAGACAAATTAAAAGATCTGGGAGTAGCAAAAAATGCTCTTAACTGGTTTTGGTCTTACCTGTCTGACAGATCTCAATATGTAGAAATAACCCATTTATCAAAATACAACAAAATTATTAAATCCTCTTCACAATACAATGATCTAAGGTTTGGTGTACCCCAAGGGTCTATCTTAGGTCCATTGCTGTTTCTGTGTTATCTGGGTGGCATGGAAGGGGTGCTGGCACATAAGCCAGTGAGCTTTGTCTCTATGCTGATGATGCTAACCTAGTGATGTCATCAAACTCTTTAGAAGAATTAGAAATTAATACATTTAACGAATTAGAAAAAATTGGAAACTATTTGAAAAACCACAATTTACTTTTAAATTCAAAAAAGACAAACTTTGTAAAATTCAAAACACCCCAAAATAGGATGTTAAAGGACCCAACAATAATCTGTCAATCATCCCAAATTGAAATGAAAAACAGCACAAATTTTCTAGGTTTAACAATAGATCGTCATCTGAATTGGGACGAACACGTTCATAAGCTTTTAATTAAAATAAATTCTGGGGTCTATGCATTATCACGAATGAGTTACTACTGTGACCTAAAAACGTTAAAAAATATATATTTTGCTTATGTACATTCTCATGTTTCTTTTTGCATTGCTCTGTATGGTTCAACAAAACAAGTAAATATGGATAATATTTTAAAGCAACAAAAAAAGGCCATACAGATAATGCTAAGGCTGAAACATGATGATTCAGCTAAGGAACATTTTAAACATTTAAACATTTTTACTGTTTATGGCCAGTATATTTTTGAATCTATTCTTACAGTAAAAAAACAAAAATTAGACTTACATTTTAAGTCACCCAGTCACCCTTATAACACAAGAGCAAAAAATAAAGTGGTTCAGGACCATAGGCTAAAGTTTTTTGAAAAAAAACCTACATATATGGGAAAAAATTTTTAAAATACATACCGCAAAACATAAAAATCGAAAAAGGCCTTAAGTTCAAAAACAAGTTAAAAGAATACTTGCTCAACAAAGATCTCTACTCTGTTGAGGAACTCTTTACCACTCTCTAACTCCAGAACAGAAACTGAACATCCAGAACAGAGTTTGTAACTACAGTCAGTTAATACATTACATTGTTGTATTAATGTTAATACTAAACAATGTAAATATTTATTAATTTTAAAATTGTTTGATTAGTTTAGTTAAGTAAGTTAGTGTTTAGAACCTTGACTCTATTCATTGTATCATATGTACATAAAAATGAATAAAGAGTATTTGAATTTGAATTGGAGTTTTGCATAATTTTTTTTAAATAAAAACTTGTTTTTAATATAAGAAATTAAATTGTTAAGCTTTAATTTCTTAGTTATACTGTCGTATTTATATTTTAAAATATCAAATAAGCCTGTTTTACTTGTAAAGTATATATAATGGAATTCTTATAAACAAAAACATTTCGAATAGTTTATGGTTTGCTATTTCGTGTTAATTAGTAAGAAAATAATACTTATATTCGGCAATAAACATGTTTATTTTACATTTCAATAAAGAATACAAATAATGAACGTAAATATAAAACGAATTATGACAGTGAAATAATCGACATTTACAAACTGATTTTACTTATTACTTGTGTATTTGTTTGAAGCAGTCTTTGCATAAGAAAGGTTTCTGCGGACACTGTTCACACAGTGTTGTGATTTTCTTCAGGTTTTTGGATGCCGCCCGTCCTTGTTCACTTGCCTTCTGATAGCATACTCTGCAATTCTTTCTTGCGCGTCTTTTATTTTTTCCTTCTCCAACGAACGTTGAAGTTTCACTTAGATAGTGATGACCAGTTACTCTGACTGGTTCGACGACTTCATCGTCAAGGCCTAGAAGAGAATACACTAGCTTTTCCCGGAAAGTAGTGATCGAATAAATGTTTTTTCGTGCACGTTGGACATTGGCCCCAACAGATTCTTTGTAGGCTAGCCATGCATTTACCACCGCGGTACCTAACATAAGTTCCTCTCCAACCTTGTGGTACCATCTTACTGATTTCCTGACTGGTGTACTGTATGATGACATCTGATCTGAGAGATCGATACCCATTTTAGCCTTATTATATTCTTGTACAACTAAAGGTTTGAGAATAGGTTTTCCTTGCCTGGTTTTCTTACCAGTATCAACGAAATCAGCCGGATGTTTTGTAGACATCATCTTAACTTCTCTTTTGTCTTGCCAGCGAGTGTAAACTAATCCGTTCGGATATTCCAGGCTGACCATTTCTCCTAACTCTAGTTTTTGATTAGGAGGTATGGTTTTTTTTTGTGGGAACCATGCCCGGTTACTTACTACAGTGCCAACAAGGTGTGTGCTTCTTGCCAAAAGCATGTTGGCCAAATCCACTGAGGTATAAAAGTTGTCAATGAACAGCACACAACCTTTATCCAGATAATCGCTCATCAAATCCATAAAGACTGATGTAGCCAGCGTCGATCCGTCATCTGTACCGGTACCTTTACCCATGTATACTTTCATTTTTAAAGTGTATCCGGCCGTATCACAAATCTTAAAGACTTTGATGCCGTATTTGTGGTTTTTTTTAGGCAAGTACTGCCTAAATAAGAGACGGCCTCTAAAAGGTATCATAGTCTCATCGACTACCAGATCCATACAGGGAGACTTTTTCTCTTTGAACTTTTGATTCAAGTGTGAAACAAGTGGGGCAATTTTCGCCAATCGGCCATCTTGTGCCATGGTTTCATTGTTATTAAAATGCCAGAATCTTAATAGCAGCTGGAATCTATTCCTTCCCATAACACGGGGTGCAACCAGGTTTCTGTAAAGTGAATTTCGTGACCAGTAGCTACTCAATTTAGGCATTGGGACTAAGCCCATGTACAATAACAGTCCCAAAAACTTTTTAATTTCTTCTGGATTGGTTGGATGCCATTTACGTAACCTACTGCTAAGATTCATCCTCATTCACCATAATCATGATTTTGTGATCATCTAGGTATGAAGAGAAAAAATCAATCGGCTGTGCTGTTCTAGGCAAATCAAAATGAAACTCCGACCTGCCCTCAAAAACAAAATTCTTTTGTTTACCCTCACATAATTGCCATTTTTCTTCTTCTCGTTTCATTCTTTCTTCCCTGCTTTATTAAGTTTTTTATATTTCTCACTCAAACTAGCATAAGGACTCACCTCATCAATCCCATCAGCATTAGTCAAAAGATCGTCAAGTTCCTCGTTATCTATATGCTCAGTACTAACACTTCCATTTTTATTTTCTTCATTCACACTAATATATAAAATTTCTTCATTCACGCTAGTATTTACAATTTCTTCATTCACACTATTATTTACAGTTTCCACACCCTCCATTTCATTCAAAAACGCACCTTCATTAAATTTGTCTCTTCATTATCAATAAATTCATCATCACTCGTAACCATATATTCGTCGTCAGTCACAATGAAGTCCGGATCGTCGTCTGTATCGTCCGCGTCACTACCGATGTTATTACCCCATTCATCATCACTCATAGGCTGATCAGGTTCACTTGACATGGGGATATTAAAAAGTCTCTATATCTTTATCGTTAAGTTTATCGCTCATTGTAATAGGTTAACCTTAACAAAATATATATAACTGAATTATTCACATAAGAAATAAAGCTTCACATTCGTATGCAACCAAACGCATCACACAGCCTACAGAACAGCACTACTGAGATGGGTGTAGGCGGGAAACCCTTCTGCGGGAAAAAAAGGCGGGAACCACTTCGTGCTCAACCAAAACTGACAGCCAGAGTTTCTTTAGCAGTGCTACCAACCAGGAATAGTAAAATTCCCCATTTACTCAATAACATCCTTGTCGGTCCGATTGGGTCGGCAACATTATTTTTCAACCTCACAACGTTGGAAAAAATTACTACCGACCCGATCGGTCCACTATTACCCTCTCTTCCCCCAAAGAAATATTTGCATGGAATCGTCTTTACTACAGCTTACTATCACGCAAAAACAGGATTATACATAAGGAATGCAACAAAAATTTGGCACTGCAGGATATACCACAAAGCTTATATAGTGGCAGTTAACGTGTTAACTAAAACCTTGATAAGAAGAATGACCTGTGAAAATCTGGAGAAGACCAATAATATTCATATTCACAATTACAGACAAGGACAATCCTGATCAAATTGGTTATCATTTATATACCAGTAAAGGACTAAAACATATTAATCAGACATTTTTTTAATCTTCCCCAAAATGAAATCAGAGCACAAGCACTGTAATACAACTCAACTGTTTCTTATAAACTGAAATGCAAACCACGACTGAGACTAGCAACAATGCTGTCAGTTTGACAAGTGATAAGAAGAGTTCATGATAAGCATTTCTAGTAAACAATATGTGGAGAACGTAATCCTGACATCGCTCCTTGATAGAGTACAACTGTTATCATGAGCCTACGATAAACCAAATATTTTCAGTATAGATCCAAACAAAGCAGTTTACTTGTCCACTCTTAGAGTGGACAACCGAGCACCAGAAGTAATTTATGACACACACTACCTGTGAACAGGAGTGCTCTGTGCAGATGGCAGGTTGTATTTTATTTACCAGCCACTTTGCAAAAGGTGTAGTCCACAAAGTGGACAGCCGACCTTACATGACGCTTTTAGAAATCAACTTCTGAGTGCTAAGGATTAATAGGTAGGCCAATTGGTTAAAAAATAAGAACCAATGCAAATTTAGTTTTGGCTGTTCATTTGTCATTGGGCTATTAATTAATTACACTTTCTAAGGAATAGTTCCAGTAACGTAGTCACTGGAAGTAAACGTCACACAATACAAATTTATTACAATATAAGCACAAAATGCACGAATTTATTACAATACAAGTACAAAATGCACAATTATTATGGTGATCGATATCAGTGAACCACGATCACCTTCCTCCCTCTGGTCTGAGGAAGGTGAATGTGGTTCACCGAAATCGATCACCATAATATTTGTGCATTTCGTACTTGTATTGTAATATATTTGTGCATTTTGTGCTTATATTATAATAAATTTGTGTTGTGTGACATTTATTTATACTGTATATGTACCAACACGTATTATGCTAATTAGAAAACTATAAGGAATGACTACATTTGCTCAATTACACTCATTAGAAATCCATATTTGCCTAAATCTTGACGATGGGAGTCTTATAAATAAATTAAAATAAAATAAATAATAAAGTACTAAATCTGTTTAATTTATCTTACATTGAACCTAAATACAGTGAAACCCTATTGTCCGTCACCCTATTTTCCGCCAGGTTGTGTTATCCGTCAGTGTCTGGGTTCATTGCGCCACGATATGACAGTTGCCGTATGACTTATCTGTCTAGAAGACGACAATTCCCCCTCCGTCTAGCCCACAATAAGCCTAGTTCCAATGGCCTGTCATCCGTAAGGCCTCATATGCCGTCAAACAGATAACTGGTCGTTGGAACAACTCGCCTGAGTACACCTGACGTACGGACAGGCCTTCTGGGGCAGCCTAAACATGTCTCGTACAACATGGGGAAAGAGGTGGCACTACAAAGGCATGTTGTTGAAGATGAAGTTCTAAGCCGCGATGCCTGCACAGGTCACGATTTGGAAAGGTCCTGTCTGATGATACACAGGCGAGTCGTGGCAACACACTACCCGACGTCGGGCCTGTGTTGCGAAAACACTAGCCGTGAGAACTAGGCTTTAATATGTTACTCTGTATTGCAGTTTAATTTTAATAATGTTGATAATTAATTTTTCTGCTTATTACATAATGTACAAGCTTATGGTTTACATTAAAACTAGGCCTAGTGTAATAAAAGGGTAGTTGTGACCTGCAGTATATACATTCTGTAACATGTTTTTTTTCTAACCTTTTCATTCTCATTTTGTTAATCAATATGTACTATACAGCATTTAAATTTAACGTGCATAAGCACTAATAATAAGATTCCAGCAATATAAGTGTTTGGGTGAATTCTCTATAATCTGTCTATTTTCCAATCCGGCTGCGGTCCCGACCTCTGACGGTAAATAGGGTTTCTACTGTACATACATAGCCTATATTGCAAATACAATATTTTTTCACAAATTGAAACATTGTAGATACATATTTAAACACTAAATTTAACTCATAACTAGCCTAAAACAACTAGATAATAATGTTAATAATAAATAAAAAATACTTTAAGACATTCACGACTGATAAAAATACCAATAACGACAAGTAACAGCTGACAGAGTTAGTGTAAGCTGAGCAATGATCACTTGTGAAATACACTGTAAAAGTAATATTCAGTTATTAATAATAATACAGTTATAGTTATATGTTACAAATTTTACAGTCGTTTGATAACATTGATTTATCAACACAGTTGTAAATTATTGTTGAAAAAGATCGCAGAACAATAGAATGGTTAGGATCCGACTTATGTTTTGGAATACAGTATTGGAGTGCTAGTTTAGTCCTATGTAGATGTATCAGTTTAAACCAGCTGTAGTAAGTAACCAAATTACTGGCACAAATATTCTTAATACATGAGATATCTATTTGCAAGGGTGTAGTTAGGCTTACCTCTGAATACCCCATGGCTACAAGTTGAGCATGAGCCTGACGGACAAGAGCACCAATTTCTTTGTCAACCCCGTTGGATGCAGAACTGAGACCAGATGCAGAACTCACACCACTGGTAGTTGAGAGTGTAGATATAGTACTGGCTGCACTTGATCCAACTCCGTTGTTGTCACTCCCTTGATTAGCAAATGGCAAAAGTGAGTTTCTGATCTCCGCAAGGGCCTTCTGATGGTAGCCCGAGGAGCGGGTAGAAGACTTGCCCGAGACAGCGGGGTTCATAGTTGTGCCAGGCTGTTGGCCCATACTAGGCCTTCATCCACCCTCACCCTCATTCACGAATCTTATCCACTCACTTTGACTTCTTAGTATTTTGATGTTACATCTCCTACCATATAATTTTGTATTTCTGAAAAAGATACAATTTTACATTAGATCTGTTTATTTGATTTATAATAAGTTAAAATTATTTCATACTATCAAGAATTTAAATGATAAATAGATGTAACCCACTAAAAATAAATTCTCAGTAATTTTTAAAAGGAATAAAAATTTTATGATATTATCATACAAAAGAAGACAGGAGGGGAAATTACACTGTTTTGTAAGCATAAGCAATAAATACATAATAAATTACAGTAAAAACTCACCAACTCTACACTTTGTGAACTGGTTGTGATACAAAACATTGACAGTTTTAACAAATTTCAGATAATGAACTCATGATAGACTTGAATTTACATAAAAAATTTACTATCTAAATGTATACAGTTATTGTATATACAAAGAAATCTCAAATACCAAGAGCTAAATGTGCTAAAAAAATGGTTTAATTGAAGATTGTTTTCTTAATTCAGCACCTGACTGCTTCATCATGGAGTCGCTGGAGGAATAAAGTATCCATTGCAGATGATCCTTATTTCAAATAACATGATGTTCCTTCAATGTATTTTACACATAATCTAAAGTCAGCTAGATTACTGTCGTGTTAGTGAAGCTTCACTATACAGACACAAGAATTGATTCATTCTTTTATACACAGTAAATTTATATATACAAGGTTATACAGAAGTATGAAATATATATATTAATTTTAAAACTTTTAATACGAAATAAAAAATTTTTAGAGCAAACCTGCTGTCAAAAGGGTTTTATAATTTTTTTTTTAAATAACATAGCCATTTTTATAGCACGGTCTTTCTTTACATTTGTTAACAATCAACAACATACTCAACAACAGGGACCTCAAACTGTTAATTAAATGGCCGTATAACTTAGAAGAATTAGTATTACGACATTAAATTCGTTGAATCGCCGTATTTTCTGACTGGGCATCCTTTTGACCTCAGGTTTGCACTTTTGTATTATACTAAAAAAACATCATAAAATGAGGTAGAAGTCAAGGGCTTACATTTAAAATTTTTAAGACTTCCTTCATGGGCCATCCCCTGTATATACGAAAAACGGGTGTAATGTGTCTAGATGTTTGGTATAGGGACATGTATAAAACTGCAAAGTTTGACTACATTTCTTTAACACTTTGAAGCCTGGGCTCTTAATACTCCGTTTGGCATGGAATCCTGGGGGTTTTATGTTCACATTAAAAAAATTGTAAATGCCTTATAAATTTCATAAAAAGGTTATATTATATATCTTTGTAAAGGGGAGAAAATTCTCTTTTCAATGATGGACAAAACTTTAGGTGTTGTACATTTTTTTATTTTTTACAGAAGCTACAAATAAGTACAAAAATATGTAAAACAAAAAATAGCTACATATAATAACATATAATAATATAAAATATAATAACATAAGCTAACTATAATATGAGCTAAATATAAATAATATAATAATACAAGCTAAATATAATAAATATAATAGCAAAATATAACAACATAAACAATCGTTATATCAGCTGTTTATCGTAACGTCAGCTGTTACGATAATTATTTATCCAAGACTAGATGTAGATAAAAAAAATTAATAGACCGATAAAATATAATAACAGATAACTAAAAGACATATTCAGATGACCTAAACCTGATTATATGCCGATAATAAAGATATAATGAATTAGATATGGGCGCCCGAGCTATTCTCGGGCGTCGGCGAGTACGCCAGTTTGCGTCGCCCGATCTATCTTCGGGCTTAGGCTTCAAAGTGTTAAATAGTTTTAAAATTAATAAATATATTCCAAACTTTTGCCCAACCCTGTATATATCCTCCTAATATATGATGCCTGAAGCTATTATTTTGTTAAAACAACTCCTCCCTCAGAACTTAACCATTATTAATGTTTGAGGATGTCAAAAACATATGCCTCTATTTGTAGTTATCCACAAATTTTTCATTTCACCCTGAAGGGAACAGGATGCTCTACAAATACATTTTCGACCATAAAATAACATATGACAGTAAAGAAAGAGCTTTAAATTCATATAAAAGTAACATCTATATAAATGTAAGTACTGATGTTTATACTATTCACGTTAACAAAAATAAAATAACATTAAACTTATAATCACAACAGCTGATACCACTGCTACATGCTATGAAAAAATGCAAAGAGCCAGTTGTTCAGCACATTTAGTGTGGTATTGAGAGTTAAAATAAAACCTAGCCTAGGCCTTTTTTGCATTTTCATTCATTTTAGTTTGTTGAAATTTCATAAGTTGGAGGTATTTGTGTTTAAATGGGTGTTGATTTAGAAACGTTTTTCACTTAACTTAAAAAAGTTGTTTGTGTTTAAAATCAATTTATCTTTTTATTTCTTGACCCTTAACCCTAGATACAATCTCTGATAAGTGGTATGGTTTATTGGAAAGTACCACTTTCCAATAAATCCAATCCCCCCCTGTGTATGGGCATGAGGGTGGGCCATCACCACCGTACATGTCTGGGTGGGCAGATTGGTCAATACCACCATACGTGAATGGGAGGGTGAGTACCACCGTACGTGTATGGGAGGGCGGGTGGGTCAATACCAATGTACATGTATGGAAGGGCAGGTGGACTGGGTGGGTTCATACTTTATGGGCAGGTATTTTCTGAGATAAAAAATATATTTTGTTTATTTTCTGGCCAGCTACTAATGTTGATCATTTTCATGAAACATTCCTGATATGAGAGCTTATTTTCTCCTTTTTGTTTCTGGATCCTGAACGAAGAACCCTTGGTCCTGGTTTTTTGTCAAGATCTGACAGAACCGAGAATAGACGTTCTAGTCACCTGACGAATTTAAAAAATTTATGGTCCACAGGTACATGACATAATATTTTATACATTACCTACATAAGTAATATACATTACCTATTTGATCAAAGCTCATGATCAAATGCTGAGTTCTACAGTTTGAGTTTCTCTCTGTTCTCAAGATTTCCCATACAATCCAAATTCAATCTAGGTTACTACCACTTCACTACAGATAGCCCACCCACCCTAACCGTGCATGCAGATTCGACTGTACTAACTGTTCTCACAACTTACAATAGTTTCATTTATTGTTTGATAGTATTATGTTATAATCAAACAAATCTTACAAAGATATTTTCCATAAATTTTTAAAATATCAAAACCCTATATTATTTATCTATTTAATTGAGATTATTAAAATAAATAGTAAATGTATTAATTTCACTCTATTTATTAATACAATTACTAATAAATAGAGTTAATAGAGTTGGCTTCGGACTTCGGAGGGCAAGGGCCAAGGTTCGAATCCCCACTAGCCATCGGTCGGTACTTCACTCGTTGAATAAAGTTGACGCACAGGCCTGTAGGCCCATGTCAACTGGCGAGTGAAGTTTAAAAAAAATTATCAGTTTATAGATTCATAGGGTGTATTTTTCTTCATATTGGGAAATCCCCAAAATACTATACACTGTTTTTATTGACTGAATCCACATTACTTGTTGATTCATGGCGTAAAGTTATTAGATGTCTGAAAAATATTCTAAAAATAAAAATAAATAAATAAAATAGATGTCTGAAAAATATTCTAAAAGTACTCAGAACCGGGAACCAAGAACCAATTTTATTAGTAGGCCTATGTCAACTAGCGAATGAAGTTTTTTTGAAAAAAAATTTTTTACTATTAGTTAACCGTTAACATTGTTTATTAGAAATGTCTTTTAGGCCTAAACATATATAAAAAATACTTATGTTTGGTATCGATCTGTTCACAAGAATGTAGGCTATCATATACAATGAATAAAACATAACAAAAAAGTTATTATTAAAAAAGTGTTTTTCACAGTAACATTTGAGAACAATTTTTTTTTTACTCGCAAAAAAGGGAGGGGTATCCGATAGAAACAATGTTTTGATAATAAAGTAAGAAATATGAGATAGCTTAAATATCCTACATTTAATCTACTTTCAAAAAATATATGCATTATATGTAATATAGGCATAAATAAATGTACTAGAAATTTAAAACTGCAACCAATACAGAAACCTAAAACTTTACTACCGAGGTAATGAAAAAATTTAAAAAAAAACCTTACAAGTTTTATAAATATTACTTAATTCATTTACATACTAAAATTTAGCTAAAAGCATGCTCTATTACATAAATACATTCCGTGAAAGCCTACTTTAGTAGGCTAATTAGTAATAATAATAACTAATTTCGTACAGTAGCGAGATTCCCAACCAAATAAAGCAATTAGGCAATATTGCGGGACTGGCTGTAGGCAATTTTTACAAAGCCGTATAAAATATCCTACACCGAACAATTGATGAATGATACATATGGATGCTTTCAGTATCTAATGTAGTTTCCATAGATACCAAAAATATTGCAGTAACTAATCAGGTATATGTTATAACAATGTTTCTTTTGGGCGGGACAAGGGAGGCGCAATTACACCGCAACGCATTGACAAAAATAACTTGCTACACAGTCAATTCAGAAACATTAATAATTAGTTGCAATAAATTAAAAAGACTGGTTATATTATCAAGTAGAATTGATACAAAACGATTAGTTACCAATGCATTTCTATTACACCGGTACCTAATAGTTTCTCGTTTTTAATCACCTGATCAGTATAATTTTTTAAAGAAAGTACCCCCACATTCAAACGCTTCTATTAACCTCTTCTTACGTTCACACGCACCTTTAGGCTGGGCAAACTGTACTACTACTTACAGTACCACAGAAGCAGCCCGCCAGCACAGATTCAGATCTTACTTACAGGTTCAAATCAAATTCTTTATTCGTCATTTAACAATTGTAATATTGCATGAGAAGAGTCAGTTAAAACTACTTTACATGACTAGTATTCAAGTGATAAAACAATGGACTTAAGTTAGATTAGATTAGATTAGATACACCGGGTTGTGGTCTTGTCACCAAGCCCACCGCGCCTAGACTCCATGGCCCTTTGCGCCCCGAGCCTGACGACAGTGTCACAAGAGACCAGTCCCCCTTATGAAGGACATGATCTCCCCGAGTGTAGCCCTTCTAATATCCTCTGGTTCCAGAAAAGCGGCGCCCAGAGTCCTATGCCTAAGAGATGAGAGAGCTCCACAATGACAAAGGATGTGTATGGAGCTCTCCTCATCCTCCTCACAAAACCTACATGTGGAGTCTTCTGTTAGGCCCATTATCTTCATATGTCTGTGAAGAAGATTATGTCCGGTCAGCATTCCCGTAATCACCCTCACCTTGGCCCGGTTACAGCTCAGCAGATCTCTGCTGTACCTGCAATCCGGTCCTTGGATAAGTGCACGAGACTGCCTGAGCCCGGACTCGGTCCTCCATCTGCCATCGTGTTCCTCAGAGGTCCACCTGTCAATTCTTCTTTTTACCTTTTGAAAAGGAATACCAAGAGCCGGCTCCGGCCCCAGCAGAGGGCACTTTGCCCCTCTCCTAGCCAGTGCATCGGCTCTCTCATTTCCATCACCCATCCATTCACCCATATGAATCTCACCTGTTTACGCTGGCAAAGAGTCTCCAGGATCCCCTGGCACTCCCATACCAACTTAGAGTTTGGTACGTGGTGCCATGATCGGCGCCTGGCTGTCCGAGCAGATTAAAACTACTCCTCCGAAGCCACCTAGACGCATTTCTTCTTGTGTGGCTGTCATGATAGCCATTACCTCCGCCTGAAAGATGGTAGCATGGGCCCCCAGAGGTACAGACAGAACTTTCCGTGCTCCCCTCCCGTATACCCCAGCACCCGCGCCTCCTTCTGTAAGTGAGCCGTCTGTATACCAGACGCTTCCTTTGACTTGTGCAGGCTCGGTACTCCCTATCCACTTATCTCTGCTTGGAAGGAAGGCCCTGACCTGCCTGTCAATTCTGTACCTAGGTGTCATTGAGTTTGTTCCCATCGAAAGCAATGGGTCCAGACCAATGTCCCTAGATAGTACTTCCCCATGGAGTCCTAGTTGGCCAGGCAACCAACTACCAGTCGTCCTTATTCTAAGGGCCGCTTTATAAGCTTCCCCTTTTACAAACAGGTCCATTGGGCGGAGCCCAGTGAGGACCTCCATCGCCGCCAATCGGGTTGTTCTAATTGCGCCTGTAATTCCCAGGCACGCCATTCTCTGACATCTGTCTAATGTTAGCCTAGCACTGTTCAGTGCCATGGCCGGCCACCAGACAACTGCCGCATAACATAAGGAGGGCCGAAGTAAACTCGTGTATAGCCAGTAAACCATCTTTGGTTTAAGACCCCACGTTGTCCCAATGGCCCTCCGACAAGCCCAAAAAGCCATTCTGAACTTCCTGGTTTTCTCCTGAAGGTGCTTGAGCCAGTTCAGTTTAGCGTCCAGGATAACCCCCAGATACTTAACCGACCCTGTAGCTCTTAGCTCCTTATTTCCCATAGTGGGCATGTATAGGCCATCCAGCCTCTTCTTCCTAGTGAAAAGTACAAGTTCTGTCTTGTTAGGATTAACAGAGAGCCCCTTGTCCCTACACTACCTTTCTAGGTATCTCAAGGCAGCCTGGACGATGTCCGACACCGTACTAGCAAACTTACTAACGCCCAGTATACACACATCGTCCATGTATGCCTGAGCATATACCCCCATCCCGTTCAGCGCCCTTAGTAGGTCATCAACCACCAGGGACCACAGGAGAGGGGAAAGGACACCCCCTTGGGGGCAGCCGCTTCCGACTACAACCTGAACAGACGCTTCGTTCAGTGTTGCCTTAACCAATCTGCTGCATAGGTAGGCTTCAATCCATCTGGCAATAATGTCCTTGACGCCCGTCCTAACGACAGCAGCGATCATAGACTGCAGGGAGACATTGTTGTTGGGATAAAACCCAAGGCCAGGGAAGCCCTTCATATTGTGGTTCAAAGTGGGGTAGGAGCGACTCCAGGCCCCTCTGCAAGGGCACAGGCAGGATGCCATCCGGCCCAGCACTCTTGAAGGGGGCGAAGCACTCAACTGCCCACTTAATCCTTTGCTCTGTGACAACCTTCTTTGCCTCACTGCAGTCCCCGTGCGAGACCCCGGTGCAAGCCCGCCTCACCAAAGTGGGGGGGGGGGGGTCGCCGCTGGTTCCTCGACGGATCCCGGAAAGTGAGTCTCAAATAAAAGTTGCAAAGTCTCTTCTTCTGATTAGGTTAAGTTCTTATCTGCTAAAAAACTACTAACTGAAAAATATTCCTTACTAGCCGACTGCTATTGCTTCGCTATGGTGTGGGTCTCTATGATTGCGTATCTCTCCCCCATAGCTCCCTTTAACTCGTTACATCTATATAAAAGCTTGACCTGCAGTATTGCTATATAACAATTTTGCACAATACCCGTTCTTTAAGGAATGCTGAGTGTTGCTATGCAAAATGTTAAGACAATGAATGGAAAAGGCAGGCTCCATCACCATTGGGGGAAATAACACGGCAGGGGGAAATTCTCTTACCAACAGTAATATATAAAATTACATGTTCAACTTGCCCTAAATATTACATTACAGCCATTCCATGGCAAATACTTAAAATTGATAAAAAAATATTTTATTTTTAAAAAGTTGACAATTGTTTTTCCTAGGTAAAGAATTGAATTAAATCAAAACATATAAATTATGCTTTTTTAAAAATATTTTATATGACTTTTTCTCTATTTTAACTTTCCCATTTAAGATGACACTGAACTGCTTTGATTTATGTCTTTTTTTGGTTTGTACTAACAGCTGTTAGTTATGTATCTACAATCATGTGATTATTGGAGAAAAACTGCTACTTGTTATTATTAGTGTTTTTAATATTTCTAAGATGTTTTGTATTTAAGTTACAAAGTTTTTAAAGTTGGTATTTTCTTCAATGTCCCATCCATAACAAAAAGGTAAGAATTTCTAATTTACTAATTACCAGATAACAATTTTTCATTGAGAGTTTAAAATCTGTTCAATTACATTGATCATAATATAACCTATAAACTATTTTTTGTATTTTAAATTTACATTTAATTTAGATTTTTAAAATACTGAAGGACGATAACATTGAAGTCTGTTGACAAAGCACAAAAGGGAGGCTCAATTAACTTACGCCACGACGCAAATTGAGGGTTAAATGTTAACATTTTTACTACTATGTCATAGGCTATAACATTTTTTTCTTTTGAAATAAAATGCACGTGTTTGATATTATTTTAATTAGAATTACAAAAGGAACATTTTATATATTTTGGGATTTCATTGTGTATTAGCCTATAAACAGTAAGTATTGAAAAATGGAAAAATGAAATTTAAAACTTTTACACAAGATAACTAATGAACTTTTACCAAATAAAGGTATATAAATTATTTGCTCTATAGTTTCATGAAGAAAATGGTATATAATAAGGCTTAGTTTGATAAGTACGTGAGAAGTAGCCAAAACAGTAACCAAAAATATGCACTGGAAAAATTTCAATCAGCGTTTGTAGGGTTAAAATCAATTTATCAAAATTTAAGTTGCTGACTAAAACAAATTTTATTCATTTTGGTTGTGTTTTATGTATTATTTGATGGCCTTACTTCTTTGAGATTACAGAGATACCAAACATAAGTGGTTTTAAAGGGACACTACTAGAGAAGTCTTGGGTGTCCATGTTGGGTGGTAATCATTGTACGGTTGTTGTGTGGGGGAGATGACTGCGTATCAGGCTTGTCTATAAGCTGAAAATCAGACCATCACTATGTAGTTCGGATTCCACGTAAAGCTGTAGGTAAGTCGCTTAGTTACCCTGGCTGTTGGGCTATCAATAAATTAACCTTTCTAAGGAACAGTTGAACTCAGTTGTTTGTAACCAGACTACACTCACACTTATCCTACACTCATATCATCATTCATATTCGCCTTAAAATACGCACAACGTTGTGTCGGCATCTCATATGTAAGAATAAGAATATTTTATCAAATTTTAAGAACATCTGTAAATCTACCAAAAATGGTCTTTCAGTCAAAATATTAGAAGCTGATTTTTACATATTAAGTTGGTAGGTATGTATAGACTACTTGTTAACTTTATAGGACTGGTTATGTTTGGTTAGGTTGTGTAGGTATAATTTGGTTAGGTTTTATTATGTTAGACACAAATTCCGTTACTAACATGCTTAGTTATAGTTCAATTGCTATTAAAGATTGAAATAAAATTAAGACCTTGGATTAAATAATTCGTGTATTCATGTGCAATAGGGTCTCTTACTTTTAGCAGAAGCCACATTTCTACCTCTTACAATTACATCAGAACTATTCCTCGAACCCTTAACCCTCCGACTGATAATAGTGAACTTCCAGAATAATATTGACCTATTTTTCACTTTGCGCAGCGTACATTTAAAAACATTGTTAAAAATATATGCCTCATCTTAAATATTATGTGTTTTAAATAATGTTTTTGTCATTAGTTGTAGATTACTATAAAACAATAAAAAATTACACTTACTTCATGATTTTTAATTTTCGTTGATATTTTATCTTGTGATGAAATTTGAAATCTTTAAAAATTTTCCTTTTTCAAGTTTGGTAGTTTATAACTTTTTTACTAATTGAAATAACTAAACACAACAAATGTACTAAATGAGCAGAATTGTGTACTGAACGAAATTTGTTATTACAGTTATTTAAAAAACAAAAAAAGTTATCTTATATACACTGAAAGTATGTACATACTATGCACTAGTCTAAACCGCATCAAAATAGTCCGATGACATCTTAGGCGGTATTGCCATATCGTTTCTGAGAATCACCAAACTACATGTTTCATCTATGACAAGTGTGCGTATGTTCAATACTGTCAATTCATATGGGCAAAATCAGCTGGTTTGTTTATTCTATTAAATACTAGTAACTAAATTCACCGATTACATAGAAGCATTCAGCTGATTAGTTAAGCAAGTTATTTACCACTTATCGGCTGGAATTATAACTATGGGAATTAGAACAGTATTTTTTGTGTTTATTTTTGCAATTTTGCCAATGTGACGACATTGGAGATGTGCGTGATACCTACAGTCTTCTTTTCTATGTACCGTGGTTTGTAATAACAAATGATAGTGTTTGTTTACTGCAACAGATATTTAGACAAATCATCAATATTTTCAAAAAATTTACATTTGACAACATTGCTGGGCGAGAAGTGAGGAGAGGGGCTTCACATGCCATAGCTGTCATCGGACTATTTTGGTGCGGTTTACATTATTCATGTATGTCATCAGATATATCACTTTCTTCTTGTGAACTAATATCTTCATCTAATAACTCATGTATATCACTTGAATGACAAGGGCCATCCATTTTACAATAATAAACTCAATTTACAACTTAAAGTGACTGAATAAACACAACACTGTAAAGAACTTGCAACATAAATAACGGCACTGAAGGTTACCAAGCTGCAAGATGTCAGACATCCAGTTAGTGATGTCGCGTGTGGTATTTGGATAAAACAGCTGACAACGAGCTATATTAAGAAGATTTACTATATAAAACTAATTGTTGTTTATGAATATGGGAAACTGTTGGAACAAATGGAATTCACGTAACTTCAAGAGGTTATCGCACAGTAATGTCTCAAACTTGACCAACAGCTGTGCCATTGGTCATCAGTTGGAGAGTTGAGGTTGGAATTGCTATCTCTTCATGGATCAACTTCTTTGGGCAATTGGTGGATTAATGCATATATGTTTCAGATTGAATCCTGAACTTATTCTGCTGATGGAACTAATCGGTGATTCTTTATAGTTTATCATTGTTGAAATTTATTTGTTTCTTGTTATTAATTGCATGAATTGATACAAATGAACTTCCCTATTTTTCCTTGTATTTACATAGGATTAATATAAGTATTACGTTTCTGCATGACTTACTTAATTATATAAATTTTACTTATATTTATAAAATTGTTAAAAGTATGTAAAAGTATTGTAAAATGGTGCTGATCACTGAAATAAATAAATCTAGTGGTTAGCACTTCCGCTTCATATGCGGTGGTGTCACGGGTTCAAATTCCACGAGCTCCGTCAACATTTGCTTGATGGGTTTGGACTGTTGTTCCTAAACAACATTACTGTAGTAGGCTATTGAGTAAAAATGCTCCTGGTGTAGTAGATTAAAAAAATTGTAATTCTTAGACAATTGTGTGATTGTTAAAATAGAGATAGGCCTATTTTGGTTCCGAGTTGATCATAGAATCTGACAGGATAGGCTAATCGACATGCTGCTGGAAACAATCAGTATGTTTTATAGATAATGACACAAAACTAGACATTAGACAAAACCCAACCTAGGCATTCAAAGAATTACTTATTGGTCTTGGAATTTTGTAAATAACTAGCTCTCTATCAATAGAGAGAACTAGTAGGCCTTTTATCGAAACATTTTTTTTTCTGAATATTATTAACTATGCAATAACTAGGTCCAGCCAATTAGATAGAATTAGTAAACTAGTGATGTGCACTATCGATTGAAATTGACTATCGACTGTTAATACGATAGTAGGAAACCACTATCGAATAAACAGTCGAATACTTTCAGTCAACTACTTTTCTATGGAGGGGTGAGCTAACTATCGCCGCAACAAACAAGTCAAGCAACGTTTACCGACTGTAAGATTCGTTCAAAGTGTGTCTGTTTCATTCGGTCAAACGTTATCTGCAATTTGCAACTTGTTATTGAATATCAACATAACTTTATTACCAACTATTCAAATCATTTTTTTGTAAAATGTGTTAATGATACATGTTTATTATAGATTAATTAATTATAGGACGAACTTAACAGTTTATAGATAAATTGCTCATTATTACAGTCCGTGACAAAAAACTACTAATAATCAGGCGATTTTTATTGTTTGAAATTAAATTATGTTTCTGTTCTTATTATCATTCATTGTTAAAAATCAATTCATATTAATAATAACCATTCAAAAATTAAGTTCCATTTTTGCATCATAGAATTATTGGTGAAATAAATTTGACCAAAGCCTTATTTTAAACTAGTTTATTGTAATTTTGTTGTTTATTTTATCTAACATAAATCATTATTAATTATACTGTACTAAAAGATACATTATCATAAAAAAGTTTAATTGAGCAATAAGCGTGTTATTCATTTAATTTTCAATCCATTCACGACAAGACAAAGAATGATTGTCATTATTCATGTTACAACTTTTAGAGCTCTTCAAGTGTATTCGGTTGCTCTCTGTTATTTCTGTTGACTGTTTGCACAGTGTCTTGCCATTGGTTGCTTAGGATCACAAGGTCACGACTGTTTTCATTCGACTACTTTTGAGAACATTTGACTGACGCGATAGTCAAAGACTGACGAACTATTCGATAGTTTTCAGACAATAGTGCCCATAATTAAAGTAAACCTACCACTAGGCTATAACTCGAATGGCTATTCATCATAAACATTGGGTTCTAGGCTATAACTTGAATGGCAATTCATCATAAACATTGGGTTCTACAAATCTACTAGAAGTCTAGACCATAGGAATGATAAGAGCTATTGAACATGCAATAAAGTAAGAATATCATTAAAATTGTAGACTATTTTACTTACACAATTAACACTGGATTGTAAAATTATGTCAAAGCTCAGTTCTCAGATGGCTTTCTTAGACAATATCTTTGAACATTATATTCATGCCAATCATATATTAACCAATTGGAAATCCATTTGTTTCATTGAATATCACTTTCTCTACACATATTAAAATCATACCAAAGGCCACATTCATTCAATAAAGCAATAATTTTATGCACCACTGTGAAAGAAAATGTCCCAAAGAATGGTGTCTGCCGCAATAGAACTGAAAATAGCCACTCACTAAATCCATCTAAAACAATTCACTCCAACAAGAAAATATGTAAATTATTATTACAACAATATTAAATTACAAAATGACATCTGACTCTGCAATTAAAAGTCAATAATAACTAAGAAAACAAAGAAACTTGTTTAACTCTAGGTTGGCAAGCCAACGGCCGCCATGTTAAAAGTGCCACATTCCATTCCAGTGATGATTGGACTACTTTACTCAAAAACCTAACTTGTTTTGAAGGTCTAATTAATTGACTTATTTCAATTTAAAATATTTTAATAACAACGTAATCATTTTAATAATAGAAGTTAAACAGTACTTCGATCCGTAATATTATTGATTATTTATAAAACTGTAACATGTAGCTTAGTTTTTGTTAATAATTATATTGACTTGACAATTGAATTGACAATTTCTCTATCTTCCTCTATCCTACCTAATTCGTATTGAATTCAGCCTAAATTCAACATTTCTTGTACAACAAAAATTAATTTATTTTCTTTAAAATTAATCTTAATTGTTGTTAAAGTTTTATTCAAGGCCCGTATAGTTTATCATCATTATCTCGTAATTAATAGACTAAATTCTTTCGATAGTTGATAATTAATTTTTTTTGTAAAATAAAATCGATTGTTATTTTTATTTGTTTAAAATTATTTCTGTAGTAAATTCTAATACCTCCGACTGATAAGGTAGGAACATATACTTTTCATGAGTGTTTACAATTGATGCATATAAAAGTTTGTAGATTTTTATGTGACATGAAATTTATAGATCAACTGACATTCAAACAGATGTTTATGTAGTGAACTGCATATTAAGTTTTGTTCTCATTGTTTTACTTTATATAATTGTTTTAATTGTGTTAAATAATATTGTTTTAAGTGTTCTAAAGTTTCTGTTTAAAATGTAGTTAGTAAGTAGTGTCAGTTTTAACCCTTCAAACTTTATTTATTAAATCAAGTTTTTACAGGTAATTAAGAATATAATTTGTTGTTACATTAGTTTCGTCATTCAAATTTCAACTAGTTTCACAATATGGATGTTAATTTTAGAAGTACAAATGATCATGACTACTGGGTTTCACAAACAATAAACGAGTCTATTCCTTGGCAAACATTCACAAATAAAAGGAATTTACCCTTGCCCATTGACTCTCAGTCTGATTTCAAGAAATCACGTACCACAATGACATCTATCATTAAATATCAACCAAAATAATTTTGAGGTACTTAACCAAAAATACATGGATCAGAATGAAGATCTAGAAGAAAGCCCAGTCAAAGATCCCAAACCCCCTCCAATCTTTATCTCAGACGTGTTTAATGTTACTGCTATGACTTCGTTCATAAATTCAGTTATAAATAAAAAAGAATACACATTTTTTATTTTATTTTATTGATATATAAGCCAAAACGCAATTTTACAAAAGAAAGTATAGTGATATGATACATTATAAACCTTAAATATGTATAAAGACTAATTAGCAAGGCAAGAGTGTACAAAAATACATCATAAAAGATAACTGCAATATCACAACAATTGACAACAAGACATTGCAAACCGCTAATACAAATAATGTGAATAAGAGATATAAAAGATTGCAAAAAATAGCAATAACACTAGATAGGCAAGTTATTCAGAAAATAATTAAACTATTAATAAATAACAATAACTACATCAATAAATTAGGTTAACAATACTATAGAACAATAAATAACAAATATAAATCAGACACAATAAAAACAGATAGCACATAGGCAAAATCACTTAACAATTTATAACAACCAACAATAATATAGAATTTATAGGAAAGAAAGATTAATAATACAATAACAATGAACAATAATATAGTATTTATAAAAAGAGTAAATTGGTCACACAGGAGAAAGCCCTCACACGAAAGTTTTGGACATTTCGACAGAAGAACTCCAGCTGAGCAGAATTATCCAGGCGCATCAAGCGAGGCATAATGCTGTTGTAGGCGTATGCTGTAGTGTGGCGGCGTCTGGAGAACGTCTGAACAAGGCGAGTTCCAGTAAGCGCATAGAGGGCGCTGAGCATGAGAAGCTCAATCGGTCCATTCCTAAGCATATAAAGAAACAGAAAATCGAGATCTTTTCTTCTGGATGAGAGTGACAGTATG
Source organism: Stictocephala bisonia (assembly GCA_035578905.1). Classification (NCBI taxonomy): domain Eukaryota; kingdom Metazoa; phylum Arthropoda; class Insecta; order Hemiptera; family Membracidae; genus Stictocephala; species Stictocephala bisonia. Next base: position 1,552,341 of record JAQJVL010000157.1, on the reverse strand, counting down.
CGATGTTGCCGAGCAATTTCCTGCGTATCCATGTAAAAAGCAACTCCACTCCTCACACCCATCAGCCTTTAAACATTTAAGTGTTTAAACTCAAACAAAGTAAAGATGTCTACTACAACTGTAGATGCATACAGAAAGGTCACTAAACACCTAACTGATTCCAAACCTATCAACTGAAAAATGAAAGAGCCTACAGGGTTGTTTTGAAACACATGCATTATTCTGTAGGCACAGAAAACATCAAGGGTACCATTGAAGATTTAGGTTTCAAAGTAAGGCATGTAAGTAATATTCGTGACTGTAGACTAAGACTCCTCTTTCCATGTTCTTCTTTGATCTTGAACCCGATTCAAGAAACAAAGACATTTACAACCACGACCTCTTGCTAAATTGTAAAGTATTGTTTGAGGCTCCTCGTAAGACAAGAGACTTACTTCAACGTTAAAAGTGTCAGAGGTACGAACATACCAGATCATATTGCTGGTAGCGTTTCCTTGTGTCAAATGTGTTAATAATCGTGACATAGAGTATTGCCCTAATTAAAACTCCAGTCCCCCAAAATGTGTGCTTTGCAACGGTCAACATCCAGCAAATTATAAAGTGTTGTTTGAAAGCTATTTATTAGTATTGGATTGTTTATGATATGTAGATAATATTTGAGATTTCCAATGCTTTAACTGTTTAAGAAACAAACACAACGTTTCGACAGGTATAACAAACACCACCCATCTTCAGGCGTACTTACTAACTTAGCCTACATCCAAAACAAAAATTTTTTTTTTCTCAACCCATACTAAATCAGAAAAGCCAATACTACATGCTAGATACTAAAGATTACTGTTAAAAGTCAACAATTTAAAAAAAACTATCACACATAACATAATTATATAAAATATAATACACAATATGAAATAAAAAATAAATGCAAAATATGAAAAAACTAAAACAGAGCATAGATCAAGTTGTTAAACAAACAAAATATTCAATGAGACACGAAATAAATGCAAAAATATGAAAAAATCAACAAAACATACAGCAGGTTATTAAATAGACAACAAAATATCCAACTTATCAAACCAGCTTCCAATTCTACTGAGGCGGGGGGAAGGAGTCCTCGCACCACTACTCTCACGAGTTCAACTCACCACGACCGTCAAAAACGAACTGAATCCTTGCGGTAAGTCGAACTGTGACGAGTGATGGGGGTAGCCCCATCCAAGCGATGCCTAGGTGGACTGTGCAAGGCGCTTGGGGGAGGAGGTGTTGTAATCGTCCCTGTGTTTTTAACAATTCCGTTGTGTTTGAAAGTATGGTTTTGCTTGATATTTTTTCATGACGAGCCTCCAAGCTAGTGTTCCGGGGGACAAGGTGCAAACTCCTTCCAAGCGGAACTAGGGGCATGGGCGTCAGGACGGGGGCCTGATGGATGTTGGTGTATAAAATGTTCATGTTCTGAACAGCTAGTATAAACAGGAATCTTAACCCAAAGAAAGCTCATGGCTACGACTTGATTACTTGTAGATTACCGTACTTAAAGAACTTCCAAGAAAGGAAATAGTTTTATTGACTATAATATACAACGCTATTCTTCGCTTGGAACAATTTCCTTCCCAATGGAAAATCTCTCAAATTGTAGTCATTCAAAAACCAGGATAACCAATCAATGAAGTAACATCTTACAGGCCAATTAGTCTTCTTCCCATCATATCTAAATTGTTTGAAAAACTTCTGTTACAAAATCTCAACCCTCTGATCTTAGAAAAAGAATTAATCCCTCAACATCAATTCGAATTTCGTCAAGGGCATTCAACAATTGAACAAGTCCACAGGTTAGTGAGTGTAGTGAAAGAAGATCTATAGAATACAAGATTTTGTTCTGCTGTCTTTATAGACGTGATTCAGGCCTTCGACAAAGTGTGGCACAAGGGCCTGCTCTTTAAAATTAAGTCATTACTGCCTCATACTTATTACAACATACTTAAATCATATCTCTCAAATAAATTAATTATTCCAAATTAAGAATCAAGATTCACTCACAACAATGCGTCCTATAGAATCAGGCGTGCCCCAAGGCAGTTTCCTTGGTCCTATCCTTTATACTATGTATACTTATGCTCTTCCACAAAACCCAGATATAATGGTGGCTACTTCTGCTAATGATACAGCACTGCTGTCTTCAAATAGAGATCCTGTACTAGCTTCCAACTTGTTACAAACATATCTAAACATCCTAGCTATTTGGTTATAACATTGGAAAATAAAAATAAATGAAACAAAATCTCACCATGTTTTATTTAGATTGTCTACTACAACATGTCCTCCAGTTTCACTAAATAATATTATTTTGCCTCAGACAAGTAATGTTACATCTGGATCGCAGACTAACATGGCAGCTACTTATTTGGAATAAGAGACTGCAGTTACATTTAAAACTGCGGAAATTGTCATGGCTTCTAGGCAGAACATCAAAATTGTCAGCAGAAAATAAACTTCTAATTTATAAAGTTATACTGAAACCAGTTTGGATTTATGGCATTGATTTCTGGAGAACAGCATCAACCTCCAACATTTAAATTATTCAAAGGTTCCAATCTAAAACCCTAAGATTTATTCTAGATGGGTATGTTAGAAATCAAACCATTCACGAAGACACTAAAATTCCATATGTAACAGATTTAATCAAAACGAAAAACTTTAAATACATTCAGAGACTTGAGAACCACCAAAACTACCTAGCAGTTAATCTTTTGGACAATAGCAGCAGTGTTTACTGCCTCAAGAGACACAATTTAACTGATTTTCTTCTCTTTCAATTTTTTCTACTAAAAGAACATTGTAAGTCAGGGCAACCAAAGGGTTGTTTCTGACTAATTACCCTGATGAGATTTAATTATTGTTCGAATTGTAGGAACAGATTGTAAATAAAATAAATGTTACAAAAATCTGTCATAATAAATGATTCAAAATACATTTCACCACCAAAGGATACACTCAACAAACTTCATCTTTAAATAAAGTGAGAAAAGTAATACCCTTCGGTATTATGATATATAAAAAACTAAAGGTTGTACCAACTAATATTATGAAAACATTTAACATGACTAATTTAATAAATTTTATTGACACAGTCGTTAATAGATTTTAAGCCTTTCTCCCCCACTGAATTGACTACGTAATCTTTTTAATTTATTGGAGGTTTTCTTATTCGTGTTAGTCTTTTTCCAGAAACGTTTTCTAACAAGTTTTAAATGGAGTATTGTATATCCTTCTTTTCAGTTGAAATTTCACCTGGTCCTTCTGTAGCAACATGATCTTTAATCCCGAATTTAGGTGATTTGATTTCTTGCAAGTCCTCATTTGTTTGTGAATAGCACAAGTGTCATAAGACGTTTTAGTGATTTCACTCTGAGTAATGAGGACTTGAGCTCGCCATAGAGAAAAAAATTGGGTGTGCGTCGGACCACACGGTGGAAGTTATACTTCTTTGGCCATTCTCATACACCCACTCACGCACACAAACAGACAGGATATATAAATGAAATATAAGACATTTTTCAATATTATTCAATATATTTATCTTCAATATATTATACGTGACTTCATTATTATATTATACACCTATATTATCATTATCAGTAATTTCTTCGATTAAATTTCTTCGATTAACAATCGATTAATCGATAGTTCTTAAAAATTTGTTCTTACTTTTCAGCGTGACGCGGTTTCTCGACCAACATCCCATCCCAAAGTGTCTAACGGGCGCAAAGAAGTATAACTTCAAAAATGTCGTCAATAATTCATTTTCGTAATAGAGTATGAATTTCAATGTCAGTAAATGTTTCATCTTCACCATAAGCGATAGATTTTGTAGTAAGGTAATTGGATGGCAATCTTAAGTCAGGTGCTCAAATAAGAGAGGTGGATATTTAGCGCAAGCTAGATTTTAAAACGAGAATAATGACCTTGGTTTACCAAAATCTTAATTATCAGCTGAGTGAAGTTTGATGATATAATGACTAGTTAATAAATCAGAACATAGATTTCTGACAACAAGAAGTTTGGTTTTGCTGCAATAATTATTTTGTAAATATAGATCAGTTACAATATATATTCTATAGTTGGTTAAGTACGCAAAGAAGATTGAACAACAAGTATCAATCAGAAAATTAGCTCATACTTCATTAATATAATCTTGAATCATGGCTTAAGAAAGTACAGAAGGTTGGGTTGCAGGTGATAATAAGACCAATATTAAAGAAGCTGAAGTTGTCTTACCTTTTTGAAATTGTTTAGTCATACGCTTTATTATATAAGGTCAACTAGGGGACACCCCTGCACACTTCGCGTGCCAACCCCACCCACTGGAATTACTTAGCAGCATGTTTCAAACGTGTTCACTTTATTTGTTTTTGTTTAACAGCTGAAGATTAAAAACTCTTAGTATAATATTAAAAATGCATCAACAGTATAATGTCAAACATACAAAACAAACGTGTTTATTTTCAAAACAGCTGTTATTAATTTACTAAAAATCAGCCCAATGTTATCCTTATGGAGCAATCTTTTAGGGGCGGTTTCTATCCCTTAGGAGTACTTTATCGAGATGAAAATACTTTAGTTGTCCTATTTAAGACCTAAAGACACAGTGTACAAAATTTCAGCTCTCTATCTACATGGGAAGTTGGAGAATTAGTGATGAGTGAGTGAGTGAGTCAGTCAGTGAGGGCTTTGCCTGTTATATATATAGATGGTCATACATAATTTTTGGAAATGTCAAATTTTAGAGCAATTCTTACAAATGTCATCTTTAGCAGGGCAGTCCGCACGCTAACTGTTAGGATCCTTGACAGAAGTAACATTGAAGTTTAAATGTTCTGTCATGAACTGCGTCAAGTAGTGGTCCATTTCCAAGTCCTCTTCCAGCCTCTTCCTCACATCTAGCCTATAGTTGGAGGGTTCTCTTCCTTTCTCACTCGCTGCCCATCTTCTTTGCCATTAGTCTAATGTATTTTCCCTTCTGGCTGCTTTTCTTTCTTCCCTGTCCCTTCCGACTTCCTTGTCCTCCCAGATATTCCTTCTTTCTTCTACGAGCAGTTCTCCAGAGTTTACATCAGTACAGCAGTACCGGTTCCACACATCCTCTGTACAGTATCATCAACTGTCTTTCTGACATTTCTCCATTGGCATTTGCCTGTCCTGATAATACACAAGTCCATACATCCCCTTGATATTTTCGGCTAGATCTTCCACGTGTCTCTCGAATTACATCTTGCTACCTACGATCACTCCCATGTACTTCATCTCCTTCTTGCAGTTAATATGATCTCCTTCCACTTGTAGTTTTGGTCCTCTTGCAAGCCTCCCTTTCAACATCGTCGTCAGCATTTTTGCTCTTGAAAAAGTCAACTTCCTGCTTCTTCCCCATTCTACAACTCTTCTTCCAGCTTCACTTCCTCGTACAACCAGCTGTCTCATCGATCGCTCTCTCACCAACTTCAGTGCATCGTCCGCATACGCTGTGATAGTCACACCTTCTCCAAGATCCATCCTCAAAAGGCTCTCAAACATCATGTTCCGCAGAAGCCGTCCTACTACTGATCCTTGTGGGCATCTTCTTGTCATTCTCTTCCCAGCTTCCCTCTTTTCTACTCTCAGCACGACTTCTCTTCCTGTGAAGTAGTCTCTGATTCACTCTGTATACGTTTCTTGGGCAGTTCCATGTTCTCAGCATCTTCAGAATATCGGGCCACCATGCAGAATCAAACACCCCTGAGCTGTCCAATCAAACCGCTAGCACGTACTTCTCTTCAGTCTCTTCCACGTCTTTCTTGACCTTCATTAGTGCATCCACAATTCCTCTTCCCTCTCTAAATCCGTACTGTCTGTCGTTCAGTAATTCTCTTCTTCGGGCCATCTTCTCAACCTTCTGACCAACAGCTTATCTCCTATATTCCCTAACACACACAACAGGGTCACTTGTCTACATGACTTCACCAGACTCGGGTCCTTGTCCTTGTTCTTCAGGAACACTTTCACTATTCCTTTCTTCCATGCTGATAGAAAGACTTCTTCCGTTAGCATCCTGTTGTACACACCTAACAGGTGGCCTCTTTTTCTTCCATATATCCTCTTCACAATCTCGATCTTGACCCCGTCGTATCCAGACGCCTTTACATTCTTCATCTGCTTCAACATCTCGTCCAATACAGCCTCTGTGAAGTTCACCTCTTCAGTACCTTCAAACTCCAATTCCATTTCTATCCTCAGTACTCCTTGCTCGACTGTGTCCTCCTCTGCGTTGTCGTCATGCAGCAGTTCTTCTATCATTGTTTTCAAGGTCTCTTCCACGATCACAGAGTAACTTCCATCTGCCTTTCTCAGAATCTCCAGTGTAGTTTCCTTCTTCAGCCTATCCAAGATAGTCCTGTAGGCCTTTCTCCAGTTCCTATCCAAGATAATCCTGTAGCACCTTCTCCTTCTTCTTCCAGGAGTCTCTGTCATGCATTCCTCATGCATTTCCGGAACTCCCATACATAATTTGTCCTGGCCGTCACAAACATTTTCCTATCCTCCTCGCTCCGAGTTCTCAGACACCTTCACCTACATCTTCTCAGCTTTGATCTCATTTCTCCAATACTCTCAGTCCACCATGGTACTTTCTTCTGGCCTTTCCTGGATCCAGGCACCACTCTCTCCATTACCATCTGTATCACTTCATGGATTTCTTCCGCTCACCTATCTACCTCGGTCCTAGATTAGCCCTTCCAGTTCTTCAACTAAAACCCTATCAAAATTCTTTCAATCCACTTCTCTCAGGTTCAATGACCCTTTTCTCATCTCGTTACTGCATATTCTTGCTTGAACTCTGTTCTTACCCTCACATTTTATCAGACGGTCATCGCCCAAGGACTCTTCCACGATTTCCCAATTAGCTATCCTTGATGCTAAATCTCTGGTGTTTATCGTCACATCGATGTTTGAAGATCCACGTTGAGTGTTATCAAACTTAGTCCATCTACTTCTATGGTTCAGGATCACTAAGTCCCAGGTAAACACAATCTCTTCGACTTTTTCTCCCCTTCTGTCTGTTTTACCCCTCCACCACAGCATGGCATTTTACTTGTCATTCAGGATAACTACTGCACTTGCAACGTCTTCATCCCCACTCCTACCATAATACCCCAGCATACAAGAAGGAGATGGGGAGGCCAAGAAGTTGACAATTTGCCTCCAAAACCTGCAACCAAATCAGCAAATAAACTACCTAGGGAGCTACCGAGGAGGAAATCTCCAAGACCGAATCGAATCCTGATGAGTGAGTTTGAGGAGGTGAAGTGAAAGAGGAGCTGTGGAATTTGGAGAACTAAGGGACACAAATTTACAAGCACTGTCACCTACACAAGGGACACAAATAGACGAGGCCACTCCCACCCAAAGGACACAACTTGAGGATAATTCAATAAAAATGTTAATACTTGACATCAGTATCTACCCTTACTTAAGTCGCACATTATATCTGAATTTCAGCTTGAAAACTAGACAATGTGGGGTATCGAAAGCCCGAAAACTACAATTTTTAATATTGATGTTACCCACTCAAGCGTAGTATCAAATGTCAATATACTTATTTATCTCTTGAATCCAAATATACAGTCAGATATAGAAAAGGGCAAATGTTATGGGGTATATGATAAAACCAAAAAAATTCTGAAAACCCAAATACGGTAATATTAAACAACAAAAGGGGAATCAAATTACAGGTTTTTATCTTGAAAATTTGAATATACCATTATATTTTCGAAGTAATAATACTTATGAGCTCTGGCCCGTAAAACAAAAATAAGCCTTGAAACTGGAAAAAAAGAGTAAAGTTAAACTGAAACATTCAAGTGGGGTGTCAAATTAAATGTATTATTATTATTATGATTCCTAATAAACCATCAGGTTTTGGGAATAGACTATGTTTTTGGGCTACTCTAACCCCCTCTCCGCCGTCAACTTCTCTCTCTCTCTCTCTCTCTCTCTCTCTCTCTCTCTCTCTCTCTCTCTCTCTCTCTCTCTCTCTCTCTCTCTCTCTCTCTCTCTCTCTCTCTCTCTCTCTCTCTCTCTCTCTCTCTCTCTCTCTCTCTCTCTCTCTCTCTCTCTCTCTCTCTCTCTCTCTCTCTCTCTCTCTCTCTCTCTCTCTCTCTCTCTCTCTCTCTCTCTCTCTCTCTCTCTCTCTCTCTCTCTCTCTCTCTCTCTCTCTCTCTCTCTCTCTCTCTCTCTCTCTCTCTCTCTCTCTCTCTCTCTCTCTCTCTCTCTCTCTCTCTCTCTCTCTCTCTCTCTCTCTCTCTCTCTCTCTCTCTCTCTCTCTCTCTCTCTCTCTCTCTCTCTCTCTCTCTCTCTCTCTCTCTCTCTCTCTCTCTCTCTCTCTCTCTCTCTCTCTCTCTCTCTCTCTCTCTCTCTCTCTCTCTCTCTCTCTCTCTCTCTCTCTCTCTCTCTCTCTCTCTCTCTCTCTCTCTCTCTCTCTCTCTCTCTCTCTCTCTCTCTCTCTCTCTCTCTCTCTCTCTCTCTCTCTCTCTCTCTCTCTCTCTCTCTCTCTCTCTCTCTCTCTCTCTCTCTCTCTCTCTCTCTCTCTCTCTCTCTCTCTCTCTCTCTCTCTCTCTCTCTCTCTCTCTCTCTCTCTCTCTCTCTCTCTCTCTCTCTCTCTCTCTCTCTCTCTCTCTCTCTCTCTCTCTCTCTCTCTCTCTCTCTCTCTCTCTCTCTCTCTCTCTCTCTCTCTCTCTCTCTCTCTCTCTCTCTCTCTCTCTCTCTCTCTCTCTCTCTCTCTCTCTCTCTCTCTCTCTCTCTCTCTCTCTCTCTCTCTCTCTCTCTCTCTCTCTCTCTCTCTCTCTCTCTCTCTCTCTCTCTCTCTCTCTCTCTCTCTCTCTCTCTCTCTCTCTCTCTCTCTCTCTCTCTCTCTCTCTCTCTCTCTCTCTCTCTCTCTCTCTCTCTCTCTCTCTCTCTCTCTCTCTCTCTCTCTCTCTCTCTCTCTCTCTCTCTCTCTCTCTCTCTCTCTCTCTCTATATATTTCCGATGGCATTTCCGATCTACGATTCGTACGTTGCAGTCAGGTATGCGCACTGCAATTGAAAACACTGCTTCAAATCTAATGTTCCGATCCGTCCGATCCGAACTGTCCGTCCGATGACGATCAGTGTGCACTGTGCACTTACCCTAAATGTATTATTATTATTATGATTCTTACTAAACAATCAGGTTTTGGGAAAGTCTGTGTTTTTGGGCTACGGTACTCTACCCCCTCGCCCCCCCCCCCCAATCATGGTGATACAGGCCAAGTGTACTGGCGAGGACGCAGGCCGAGTTCTACAAATGGGAATGTCGTAGACCGTCTTGGCGTAGCCAAGCTACTCCACAAGGCCGCAGACCGAGTTTTACAATGGGGCTAAAGGTAGAGTTCCAAGGCCAGGCCGATCTTACCTTACGAGCTTAGTTAGTGACGGGGTTGGCTCTCTAAGTGGCTGAAGCACCCGCAGTCCATAACCTAAGACTATAGTGAAATAATGTTTGTGTCCGTTGACCGTCCTGGAAAACCCCCTAGTGCCAATATATTAGTTGCCCTGGCTTAGACTTTTGATAAATAACCTTTTTTAAACACTCAATTCGACAAGCTATGCGCTCTCGTCCTACTTATATGATAATTCATTTTCGCTTTAAAATACATAAAATGTTGTCTTGGTGTCTCACATCTAGGAATAAGATAACATGCTTGACGAAAGGCTGTAACATGTATAGATTTAGACTCTCAGACACTTTAATAGGGGCAGATTTATTACAATAGGCCTGTTTTTGGTGATAGAGGTACCATTGCAGTTCACATACTTTAGTATCATAATCACAAGGCCATATTTCAGAACCTCAGGAAATATCCCAGGGAACAGACTGAGATCAAACTGAAAGTAGAGCTGAGGAGCAAATTCAGAATGGCAATACTTAAGGATTCCAGGACTAATCTCATCCGGACCGTATCCTTTAGCAGATTCAAGGGCAAATGAGTTGTCTATCTTTGGATTCAAGTAGGACAGAGTAATCATAAAGTATGAAAGTGACATTGAATGGTGGACCTCGCAGAGCTTCACAGAGTGCAGGTGTGTAGTCAGAGAAAATGTATGTAGCTAAGAGATCGCATATTTCATAAGGACAATATACCACGATATGACCTAGCCTAAGAGCACGAGAAGGGGTGGGGGGGGAGATTGATGCCATTTACAAAACTCCAAAACATTGATTTTGGATGAGATGGCCGTATGAACATAATTCATGCAGTTGGTATGATAATTCCTGGATATTGTCTTGCAGCGCCCTTGAAAGCAGTAGACTGAACGGTGGTTGGTAGTCTCTCTCATTGTGGATCGTTTAACCTCATACATAAAAATAGCCAGCTCTCCAAGCTGTTTAGAATCACAAAGGATTATGGGATTTACTTCAGTCTGAAAGTTCTTTACAAAAACTGGAGAATAGCAAGTTAATGTCACTACAGCCAATTTGAATCTTACGTATCTCACCCCTCTGTTAGATTACAACTCTAAAATTTTTTAATATGTATGAGGTGGTCTGCATGAGCATTGCTCGGGCAGGGAGCAATAACATTTACACAGGAGATCAATTAATATGTCACTTAAATCAACTAATATTAATTTATTTGCAAATCCTCCAAAGTCAAAAGTTACAAATACATACAAATGTGACTCGTATATAGTCACTCAACCGTTTAAATTAAACTGGCCAATATAAGCAAACCACAAACCAGAGGCAAACTCCCTTGAATAACTTTTGCAAACACCTAACACAGAGAAGAAGGCATCCGCCAACCGCCTGCCACGTTCGTTCGTCCGCCGGTCATGGTGTCATCCAGTGCCGTTTGCCGTCGCTCAGTTTATCTCTTCCCATCCTCTCTTCTCTCCCAAAACCTTCAAATGTAATGTGTAACAACAGTGACTGTTTCAAGTGTCTGCAGAAGAAATATATGTGACTCCTGCTACATCATCCCAGTGTGCAACTACAACACCAAAGGTCATGCACCCCTCTTAAACAATTTAACTTTCAATAAGATCCGTAATCTATTGCTAAAGTAACATTTTTTAAATACTAATAAATAATTAAAATTGTCACAAGAAACATTAAAAATCTTTAAGAGAGCAGTCAATCACGATTTTCTTTTCTTATTACATTTATTAAGTCGTTCAGACGTTAAACTTGTTATTAATTAAGCCATAACCGGTACATGAAAATGTTTAAAGATACTACGGTACATTGAAAGCTATAAGCCTAAATTTAGTTGTATGAAGTGTCAATATAAGTTATTATTACTTATTTTGACATCATAGCTTCAATATCAACTATGATACCGTAGCTCTAAAAAAATATCGAGTTAAATTTAGAAAAGTAATAAATCAGTGATTTTGATAGTTTATACTTTTAAGGGTTCCAGTCTTTGCGATAAACAACATTCTGTCGGCACAGAAACTATATGTACCCGCAAGAAACTAAGAGGGCTTTGACAAATCCAATCATACATATTGTTTTGCCCGTTTGATTGTACGTTATAAAATATGTATATACGTTTTTCTATATATATATATATATATTGGACCCTGGCTCAATCACTCACATTTTTATAGGTCCAAGAATGAACATGTCAAAAATATCAGTAAGGAGTTTTGGACAATAGTTAGACATTTAATACGTGACGATAATGTAAATAATAATATAAGTGTAAATTATAATGACGAACTCATTGCAAATCCATGTACTGTAGCAAATATTTTTAACGATTATTTTGTGTCTGAAAAAATTAACTTGGCTGGCTCTGAAAGCCAAGTTACGTAGGATAAGGACAATGCAGGTTCTTATTCGGCAAATGCATTTCAGCCATGGCCTACTAACAAAAAAGAAGTTATAAATACAATAAATAAAGTCAATTCTAAAAATAGGGCTGGCTGGAGTCGACGAAATCCCATGTAGTGTTTTAAAAGTTGGTACAAACATACTAGCAAAAACCCTTAACAACAATAATTAACAAATAGTTTGAACAGGGAATATTTCCAATCAGAATAAAAACATCAAAAGTTGTCCCCATACACAAGGGCAAGAAAAAAAATAAATAAAAAATTATAGACCTTTAGCCGTAAAAGGCTTTCTCTCAAAGATAATTGAAATAATATTTCTCAAAATATTATTAACTTATTTAAACAGTAAACTGGTTTTAAATAACCATCAATATGGTTTTAGAAAATGTAGCTCTACAACAGATGCTAGTTTTGACCTTCTATGTATTAAATTTAACATTTAAAATAAACTAAAACATTACTTTTTATATATTAATCCCGTAGCAAGGCACGGGTAAATAGCTAGTATTATTATAAGTTTTAATAATCAATTGTTATCCTAGTAACAAAACCTTTCGGGACAAGAAAAGTACTGGAATTTTAACTAGTTTTCATTGTGCATTAACTTTATACTTAATAACTCAAACACCCGGTAATGTATCGCATTTTAATTTTTATACTTGATTCATAAGAAAGTTTTCTATAAGTTTTATAGATTTAAACATTTCAATAAAAAAGTTCTTATCCTGAAACAACGTTTTCTTGGCTTCTCGAGATCGTAAAATTAAGTAATTAAAGTTTTGATTTTTATGATATCCATAGTTATTATACTAATTATATGTGCGTAAGTAAATGCAGTGATTATAAATTGATTTAAATTAGTTATGAATAAGTTAGTTACTTATTGTGATAGTAATAGTTCATGATAAAAATGTGTGTTTATGTAAGTGTGAAAAAAGCAAATAGTTTTCACATTATCAATAGTTGTTCGACATCGTTAAACACCTGTTGGTATTGTTTTATTTACCGTAGGAATTTAAACTTTTTGTTTGGTTTTGAGGAGGGCTTGAGCCCGGAAGCCCCCCCCCTAAATCCGCCTTTGTATTCAATGTAATCAGATAGATAGTTTTGGTGATAGGTTTTAGTAAACTACGTACATCTCTCTTACAACAAGGGATTGATTTCATTAAGTATTTATACAAATGGCACTTAATTTCGTCTGCATCTAAATTGTCAATATCAGTTACTGGTTAAAAATGAAATGAAGTTTATTGGTTTTTCTACGTTTTCGTTTTTCTCTGATGTCGTCAATATTAGTTTTCCGTCATCACTTTTCGTTAACTATAACCATTGTACTGAAGTAACTAATTGTTTCAGGAAGATAATGCTTAGACAATAAATCTAGGAAATTGTTAATAATACGAAATACAATTTTTGTTCGTCATGAAAACACTTAATATTTTTGTAAAGACTAAAGATATGATTCATCTACACCGGAAACAAATCAGCCGTGTGACAGGAAGGTGCCATGTGCTCCTGGAAAACCACGTTGACATTCAAACTTCTGTCAGAAGTAAAGATAGAGGGGATTTATAGAACAGTTACCGAACCGAGTGCAGAATGTATTGATCTTTTGTTATTTGTGATGTTTACAGTGTTGAATTCTGTGCTAAATAACAGAGTGGAGCAATGAAGTCACAGTGGAGTTTTTGGATCTGCACGAACCAATCGTAGTATCTGTAATATGGAATCCCCTTAATGCAGACTACAAAGACCGCAAAAAAGTTTACGATGAGTGGAAACTGATTCAAAGCCTCTTCATACTTAATACAGTATAGTTACTTAACTACTGTCCGTAACAAAAGTTTGGAAACTCGAGTTTGGAAGCTTACAGAAATTAAACCTATAAAGCTATGTTGATGGAATATGATGTGCCTATAGTGTTGTAATTTCAGTGTGCGTTGATTGTTTTAAACGAAAGATTTTTGGTGATATGCCTTCATATTTATACTACATGCCGAACGAAAAATACACGATTTTTCACTCTATTCAAACAAATCTCAACTTTCAAAAATCACTCATAAAACCCCCGTTCATATATCTTGATGAACATTTAATGCATGATTGGGCATGTCATTAAATGTTCATCAATATAATTTTAAAGTTTCAAATTTTCCATATTATTAACAAAATAGTTCTTGTAGATTTTGTAAAACAACTTTTTCTAAGCTATGGATGATCGGAAGAGGTTGAACTTATTGTTGTAATAAGCCAATTTTGCATTTTTAGCTACAAACTTTAGTACTTATTTATAGCCCACAGATAATTTTATAGCGATTTTTATTTGACAGGGAAGCGATGTGCACTGAGCCGTAAGTAATGTGTCTGGCGGGACTACAATGTGTTCAAGTCACTCTCAGTCCGTACGTCATTCTGTTTCGCGTAGCCTAAAAGAAATGATTATTACAGTTATGTATTCTTTTTCAAACCATTTCCCATCACTTTTTTCATGAGGGGCTTTGGACCTTGATTGCAAGTTTAAAAATGGTTTTATTAAATACTACATTTTAATCTAAACTGAAAACTGGACTGTTTTATTCCCAAAACATAACTTATTGTTGAACAGAATCAATTTTAGAAACAATAACAGAATCGATTAAGTTTTTGTTAAAGGTAGTTTCTATATATTGTCACATTTTTACAGTACATTATATATTTTCATATTTATGTGCGCATTTGTATAGGAAATTTTGGTATAACATCAACATCATAGAACTTCTATTTTACCTACACTAGCCTGCTGTCCGTGCTTCGCTTGGATAACAGTACAGTTTGGTGGTAAAACAACATTTTAAATAATTCGTTCTAAAGGGTGTATTATTTAATATGCTTTGGTATATTTGTAATTTTTATGAATAAAATATAACTGCAACCTAAAAATATAAACTATATGCTGAATACATTTTTATTGAATAACTCTTCCAATTGACTATTATAATTTAATAAGAAGTAAAAAATATATACCAACTTCAATAAGCTCGTGTCATCGACAACAGAACAAAACAAACGATATCCGGTAAATACAATACAACTATGGATAAAAGGCTGACAGGCTGATACTGATAAGAAAGAATGCGACGGAATGACAAATACTGACTACTGAGGTTGTTGGCAACAGTGAGTCAGTGACATCATCGGCAGAAGAGAAACATCGATGTAAAGACATCGATCATCGGAGTAAAACCATCGATGATTTGAAAACATCGATTATTGATGCTCATCCCTAATTTGTGAACACAAAAGTAAATAAACAAAAACAAATTATCCTAAACCAATTATAATTGTGCTCCTTGCTTTTAAATGAGTAATTAAGTAATAAGCAATATTATTTTTGTTCATTGTAGGCCCTAACTAATTTTCAATCTTAATTTTAGCTGACAGCAAGAGTTGAGTTATTACGATGTTATACATACATTAACATAAGTTCATCAAAACAGTTTAAAATGTATAAAGAAACCAACAAAATGGAACTAGAAGATGGATTTTCATTAATATTTACACACTTGTCTCAACATTGCTTTGATAAAGGTCTTGAACTGATTGTAAGTAGCTTTGTTTATATTGTTGTTAACCTCTTGTAACATATATTGTTAATTATGCACTTTCTTGACATCTCTGAAAATACAATTTCTTTTTGAAACAAGTTTGAAATATCACTTTATATCTCTTAGGAAGTTGGGTAATTATGCACTTTCTTGCCACCAAAAATTTGGAAAATTTTGCTTGAAATGAGTCTAGAATTGGCTGTATTTTCACGAGATATGCTTTTTATTCCGCGGAAATAACGTATTTTACCGAAAAATTCGAAAAAAACCAATGTCACAACTTTTAGTATTTTTGTCATATTTCCGTTAATTTAAATGGTATTTTAATCATCTTTTTTTTTATTTTGATGTTTTTTTTTCGCTGAATACAAATTTGAAAACAATTTTGGTTTATTACAAATATATCACGAGAAATAACGGAAAAACTACTATCGCGATTAGCGGCCATTACGCGATCATTATATACAACAACTATTAATCACAAAAACCGAATTCACCTATATTCCCGCCGGAATGACGGCCGGCAGGTCGTCACGGAGGCCAAACGCTCGAATTTAACGCAAATTACGATTTTTTTTGAGAAAATAGACAATTAGGATAAGTTAGGTTATGTTTGGTTATGTCAGTAAAAAATTCATTTTTCGAGCTGAAAAAATAATTTTAATATAAAACCAGTTATATATTTGTGTTCAGCATAAAAAAACACGAGAAATTGAAAAAAAAATTCTCGAAAAATAACGATTTTTAAAAAAGTTGGTTTTTTCATTATTAGATAAAAAACTAGTTTTCGATTTTTCGGTAAAAAACGATTTTTCCGCAGATGAAATCAAACTCCTAAAGAGATATAAAACTCATTTTCATCACTTTTTTAACATGAAATTGTATTTTCAGAGGTGGCAAGAAAGTGCATAATAACCGGAAGTTGATTTCATCAGCAGAAAACTATTTATTACCGAAAAATTTAAAAACTATTTTTGTTATCGGATAGTAAAAAAAAAATAAAAAAAATCGCTTTTGATCAAATGTTTTTCAATTCTCGTGTTTTTTTATGCTGAACATGTATATATGATTAGTTATGCAGTAAAATTATTTATTCAGCCCAAAAAATACATTTCTTACTAACCTAACCAAACATAATAGAGATGGAAATTGTCGTTGTTTCCCGGCAACACGTAACGTTTTTCAACCAGCCGACAACAGGTTGCGGCAACCTGTTGACTGCCCGTTTTCAATCATTACAGCTGGTGTTGTGTTATTCTACGTTTCAGTGTTTAGTCTGTTGTTTTTAAATTTGAATTAGTGTTGTCTATTAATCGACTGATGTTGAACGAATAATGTTTTTGGCCTGAAATTAAACTAAAAGTCACTTCATAAACAAATATCTAATGAATGAAATTACGTTATTAATACAGTATTCGTAGCACAAATTACTATTGTTGATATTGTTTGGAATAAATAAAAAAGGGTTCATTTCTATTTTGAGTTCTTTATTGGAGATTTTTAAATTACAAATAATTTAAAAAAATCATTCCAATTAAATGATTTATTTTTGTAAATGAAATAAATTATTTTGTAAATAAACAAAAATAAGTAATTTTATTGGAATATATAAGAATTGTTTAAATTAATTATAATTTAAATAAAGTGATATTAAATTAACATGGGTATGAAAATGTAATTTATCGTTAAATAAAATTCATTTCGACTTCAAAAATAATTAATTAGACATAATTTAAACACTACAACAATTTCATATTTTTTAAAATAACTTCCTTTAAAAGGGCAATATTTTTAATGGTTAGATAAATAATAATAACAGCATCATAAATAATTTGAAATATTTAAATATACGTAGCCTACAGAGGATTTAAACCACATAAAATGTTAAGCCTAGTTACGTTGTTACCACTATAGATATATTCCTGGCAACGCCAACGAGTAATACCTACCGTTGTACGTTGCCATCAGACGAATACTGTTGTACGTTGCAATGCTGTTTTCAAAATAACGGAGTTTCCAGCATCACCTTGTGGGGATAACTGTTGTCAGTGACAACACTGTTATTTACTCTGTTATGTTATATAATGTCCATCTCTAAAACATTACCATCTGTTTAACTGCCCAATTTTCCATCCAAAATTAAGGGTATGTTTCCTTGTTGTAACTCTTAAAATAGGGAAATGCTCTCCTCCTGATTGGTTACCAACCACCAATCACAACCATCTGCAACCACCATTAGTTACCTACACGTTTTGGCGGGAAAGGACTAAGAAAAAGAACAACCTGACCTGAAATAAATTGTTTATACTTTAAAAAGTTATTGATGAATCCAAATAACTGTTTCCTCCTGAGGGGTGACACTAACACTATTTAATAGATGAAGTACTGTAAAATAAGACTTCATAGTTCACTATATTAAAATGGATGATAGGTAGTTTATTACGGTACGTTATATCTGCAACGTTACCAAAAATGACAATACAGCATTTCAAAAATTGTTTTGAAAAAAGTAAGCCCTCCTCTTGGGTGAGACCTATATAGTTGGATAAGGGAGGTCATGTACTTTAAGGCTGCATAGATCACTATATAAATGGATAGTTGATTTTTGAGTAAATTTGAAAATATTTTATCTCTGCACCTTCACCAAAATTGACAATACAGTATTAAAAAAATTATTAGTAAAAAAGCCTCTGAAAACACAATAAATACTTTATAATATGGTTTTATTTACGTACATACAGATTGCATATGAATTCGTACAGCTTCCTTATATTGATTTATTTAGTATTATTCGTACACAATGTATTCTTATAATGTTTACCTATTATACACACTATCATTTTTGGTGACGGTGCAGAGATAAGATATTTTCATATTTACTCAAAAATCAACCATCCATTATACGGTAAACTATGCAGCCTTATAGTACCTACATGACCTCCCTAATCCAACAGTATAGGTCTCACCCCAGATGAGGGCTTAGTTTTTTTAAAACAATTTTTGAAATACCGTATTGTCATTTTTGGTGACAATGCAGAGGTAAGATATTTTCAAATTTACTCAAAAAATCAACCATCCATTTATATAGTGAACTATGCAGTCTTATTTTACATGGCCTCCCCTATCCAACAGTATAGGTCGTACCCCAGATGAGGAATTAGTTTTTTAAAACAATTTTGAAATACCTTATTGTCATTTTTACACTACAAATGCTCATAAGGTGTAAAATGATGAACAAATGCTCATAAAATGCACAGGTGCAGAGGTATGAGATTGTCCAATTAAAACATGTTATCCATTTTAAATTAAGTATGCAAACTTATTCTACTGGATCTGCCTTATTTAACACGTTCGCTGCGGGTCACGTTCCGGAATGTGCCGCCCGTCCTTAGCGGGGTGCGGATCACGTACCGGAACAGTGGCTGAGGTAATTTTATTTTAGCGGTGTGCTCTTCTATTGGCTCCAATCCAGCTGTTGTATAGCCAGCCTGTAGAGGGAGAACTGCTGTTTTTGCCGGTGTTTTTAGTTCGCGGATCGGACAATTCTGGCGTGAGTTACCACGTGGTGAAGTTGGTGCTTCTTTCTACTACTTTTGCATGTAATATTTGTTTCTTTTATATTATTTACTGTGTTTTATATTACTTGAAGATGGATTCCTCAAACAGTGAGACCTCAGAAAGTGACAGTGACCTTTACTTGAGTAATAATGAAAGTGAATCTGACTCAGACAATGATGATGAACCAGATTACGATGTAAATCCGCCGGTGTGGTCAATTCAAACTTCGGGTATGAGACCAATACAGTTTATCAAAGAAGAGAAGTTTCTGATACCATTGCCAAATGAAGGTAAGCCGATTGATTTTTTCAATATCCTTGTAGATGACATTTTCTTAGAAAACATCGTAAAATATACAAACAAAAATGTTATAAGGGTGTTGCTGAACTCTGACAAACTAACTCAGTAAGCAAATGGAAAGACATAACAGTTCCTGAGCTAAAAACTTTTCTAGCCCTTATGTTACATTCAGGAACTATAAAGCTTCCCCGAATCAATGATTACTGGAAGACCCATTGGTTATATGGGCCTCAGTGTTTTTCAAAATATATGAGCAGGGATAGATTCCTTCTCATTCTCCGTTGTATCTATTTTAGTGATGAGAATCATTTGAATGTTGGAAACGAACGACTGAGGAAGATTCAGCCTGTTATTGATTACTTCAATAATAAAATGTTGAACGTGTTTTAGCCACAACAACAGTTATCCCTTGATGAAAGTATGTTGCTATGGAGGGGGCGGCTATTATTCCGTCAATATATCAAGGGAAAAAAAACATAAGTACGGGATAAAACTTTACACCCTTAGTGATCCCCATGGTTTAATTTTAAAATTCATGGTGTATAGAGGCACTTTCGACAACCTATCAGGTAAAGGTCATATGACAAATGTTGTGCTAAGCCTCATGAAAGAAAAACTAGGTAACGGGCACAGCCTTTTTATGGATAACTATTACAATTCGTTTGTATTAGCTTCTAAACTGCTCGCTAACAAAACTTATTGTACTGGTACACTAAGAATAAATAGAAAGTTCACACCCGATGAAGTAAAATCAGCTAATATCAAACCAGGTGAGACTGTAGCTAGATACTCTGAAGGAGTTCTTATTGGTAAATGGAAAGATAAGAGAGTGGTTCCTTATCTTTCAACTGAATTTGATAATGAGATAGTTGAGTCCATAAATAGACGAGGACAATCAAAGATGAAGCCCCTTCCCATTGTCAAGTACAATGCCTTTATGAAAGGCGTAGATAGGGGGGACATGATGATGGCTTAGCGGAGAGAAAAACCCTCCGCTGGTATAAGAAGCTCTTCTTCCACACTCTCCACATGCTACTGATGAATTCGTACCAGTTATATAACAAGTATTTGTTTGGAAAAGGTGAGGCTAGAATGTCATTTTATGATTTTCGTATCTCTGTCTTGGAAAAACTGCTACCTAAAGAAGAAAATCTACGATTGGAAATGCCTCTTGCCGGACCTATTCATTCACTAACCAAATTAGGACTAAAGGGAAATTCTAACCGTACAAAACAAAAGGACTGTCGTGTATGCCGCATGAATCAAGTTCGGAAACTAACACGGTTTGTTTGTGAAACGTGTCGGATCGCCAGGACTTTGCCCCGGTGCATGTTTTGATTTTTATCACAGGCACCAGTAAGAGATGTGGAAGTCATCTTTGTACATATGTAAATATTAATTTTAGAATATATAGGACTGCTAAAACAGTGTGTAATAATAGAGAGTAATAAAATAGTAAACAATAATGACTCAGCACCGTGCATGGAGCGCCGCCCATCAATCTAGATGATACTCCTAGTTGTTATATTGCAACAAATTACATGAAAATGACCACAGAACCTATGAAGACTACTCTAAAGGTAAGTTCCAATAGTAAACCACAGGAGGGAACGGAACCTGGCACACACGCCGACCACTGATCGGCGCCGGTAAAATGCCGGTGAGCAGCCGGCCACTGCCACTGCATGGGCCGGTGCCGGGGACACAGTGGCGTAGGTGACTAGACACAAGCTTGCGCACACACCGATTTTATGCCGACCGTCCTCAGTGAAGCCGACCGTGAAGTTCATCAAACGAAGCCGTAGACATTCTAAAGAAATTAAAAAACTTATTTCCATCACGTCGAAGTTCTTCGAAAAGGGTGTAAAAGGTTCCCACCTGTTCCCTTGTTTCATTAATCCGATGTATCCAGCACTTCCGCTTAATCCTACGACGCTTTATACGGCGGTATAGTAACCACATAGCCACAACACGTTTCGGATTCATTACAGATAAATAAACACTCACAACACTGATAAATAAACACTCTACAACACTCACTACAGTATTTATACTAATTTATATACTCGAACAACTCTTTAACCGGTATGATGTAACAGCAAAATTATATTTTTAGTTGAAGTAAAATATGTTTTTCCTTAGCCAGGTGCGCGTCACGTTCCAGTACGTAGCAAATTAAAAATGGTGGAAACACGTTTTTTCAAAAAAGAATCTTAAAATTACGCTATATAGCGATAAAAAACAGCGATAATAATTTGTTGGAATAAAAATTGTAATGCCGCACCCAGATAACGAAGGGTTCGCGGGCCGCCGCAGCGAACGTGTTAATAGTTTATAGTTCACCTCAAACCAGGTAATATATGGGGATTGAATGGTTATTCATTGTCTTGTGATCGTATTTATATGTTTTTAATTTGAGGTTAAGTTTAATCAGTGTCAAGTAGTTTACCGCAAAAATTATAGCAGTCTATAATTGGTCACTACAATGTCAAGTGACATTTCCCAAATTCCCTACTGTTGCTATACTACTATGTCAAGTGACATTTTCCCGATTCCCTACTTTTTGGCTGAGAAATTGGGCAGTTCCACACTTGTAACATAACCTAACTTATCCTAATTGTCTATTTAGCCAACAAAAATTCATAATTTGTGTTAAAATCAGGTGTTTAGCCACCGTGACAGCCGGCCATCACTCCGGCGGGAATGTAGCTGAATTCAGTTTTTGTGATGAATAGTTGCTGTATATAATGATTGTGTAATGGCCGCTAATCGTGATTCGCCGAGAAAGTTGTTTTTCCGTTATATCTCGAGAAATAATTGTAATGGACCAAAATAGTTTTCAAATTCGTATTCAGCGCAAAAAAAAAACACATCTTAATAAAAAAAATAGATGATTAAAATATCATATAAATTAACGGAAATATTTCAAAAATACTTAAAGTTGTGATATTGGTTTTTTAATTAATTTTTAGGTAAAATACATGATTTTCGCGGAGTAAAAAGCATATCTCGTGAAAATACAGGCAATTCTAGACTCATTTCAAGTAAAATTTCCTAATTTCGTTTGGTGGCAAGAAACTGCATAAATACAGTTTTTAAAGTTTGCCCTTTTTGTTAATATTTGTTATATATTATTTTATATCTTGATATTTAAATACACTTTCTAGACATTTTTACTACTGGTGGGTAGAATCAGGCATAAGGCTATATTTTCTGGGATTATTATGCAGTTTCTTGCACATAACAAAATATGGAAACTGCCTGAAACGGACTAAGAATTGGCAATCATTTCGGTAACTATCCACTTTCTAGACGCATATGAAAATGCAATTTCTTGTTAAAAAAGTGGTGAAATATGGGTTTATAATTCTTGAAAAGGTTGATTTTAGCCACAGAAAACTCGTTTTTGTTGTTACATGAGAGTGAAAAAAAACCAACACTTTTTTAATTGGAGTTTTTCATAATTTTTTACATTTTACTTGTGTTTTAATGCTGAACAAGAATATATAATTGGTTTTTAAATAAAATGAATTTTTTTTGCATAAAAAATACACTAATTACTTACCTAACCAAACATAAACAAATTTATCCCAATAATATATTATATATACTCAACAAAAATTCATAATTTGAATTAGATTCGGATGCCTGGCCTCCGTAACGGCCTTCCAGCTGTCACTGCGTCAGGAATACATGCGAATTTGTTTTTAGGGGCCAGACATAGCTCTTATTAGCACTGTGCAAATGGGAACCATAGGTGATTTACTGTGAACATAGTTTTTTCATGATATCTCAAGAAATAATTGCCGTAGACCAAAATAGTTTTCAAATTTGTGTTCAGTACGAAAAAACTACATCAGATTTTTTTTAAATTTGAAAAAATCACGAAAATTAACGGAGTGTTGGTGTGTTGAGAAGGAAGGTGTTCAAATATAAAAGAATATAAAAAGAATGTGTTTGAGAACAATAACAAAAATCGAATTTAATGATAATTTGTATAAGTAAATATGAACAGGCTATAAAAACATTAATTAATAAAGAATGAAAATGAAAACAGTTACAGTAAAAACCGATCTAACAAAAATATGTACATTAGTAAATAACTAAAAACACATGTTAAAAAACAATAAAAAATAATAACACATGTAGATAAGTAAATAAACAATAAATAACTTAATTGTCCCAACACACATGGTCTTCCAAAGTGTACTGGTAAATTGTTAAATTGATTCCCATAGTACTCCCCTGCAAGTGATTTGGCCATATCACATATCATGTGCAAGTTTAAAATTTGATATGTGAGCACGTCCCTGAGTCATTTCCATACACCACTCTGAAGGCGTCAGGGAAATGGACTCTTCGTCCAGACCTTGTAATCCTCATGGTTGGATCACTAGGAGAGTCAGCTGGAGGGTCTGCGGCCATAGCTGAACGTGTTGGTTGAGCAGTATCTTCGTCAGCCATGATGTAGACAGGCTTCAGGCGATCCAGGGACACGGTGACTTCAGAGCCTCTCATGCTGACTACAGCTGTCTTACAGAACCTGTTGATGACATGATATGGTCCGGAGTAAGGTTGTTGCAGGCCTTTGAATGTGTCAATATGCACCAAAACTTGTTTGCAGGTGGCCAGGACACTGAACCCAAAAGGCGTGCGTACACCATGACATATGCTCTGTACATGCTGTATGCTGTGAGTGTCAGGAATAGGATGGGCCTTTAATGTTGCCTCACTGAGACTACGCTTGCAGGCCTGAAATGCTTCTTCGCCGTACTTAGTCCAGTTCACAGGTGAGTAGCCTTCACAACCTTCTTTAGAAGGTCGTGTAGTGGGCCCTGCAGTGAAGCAGCGTTGGGCTAGAAACGACGGTAGAAATTCAGCATTCCTGTGAAGCGTCTGAGGTCTTTTGCAGTCTTCGGTGCGGAGTAGGACAGCACAGCTTGCACTTTTTCAGGCAATGTTTGATTCCCTATCCGGAAACAAGGATCCCCAGGAAGTTGACGCATTAAGCACCCAAAATACACTTGCTGGAGTTGAGCAAGATACTATAGGAGGAGAGGCATTGGAAAAACAGTCGCAGATGTGTCTTATGCTGCTCTTCAGACTTTGGTGCCACGAGGATGTAATCGATGTAGGCATATCAGAAGTCGAGACCCCTTAAAACACCATCGATGAAGCACTGGAAGGTCTGTGCTGCGTTGCAGAGTCCGAAAGTCATATAGTGGAATTCAAAGTGGCCGAACGGATTAGTGATAGCTGTCTTGGGAATGTCTTCTGGATTGACGGAAATTTGATGGTATGCTCGTACAAGGTATATTGTTGAGAAAATCGTTTTACTGTGGAGTAGATGAGCAAAATCTTGAATGTTGGGTACTGGGTAGTGGTCCGTGATGGCTCTGTAGTTGAGGGCTCTGTAGTCATCACACGGTCTCCAGTCAGAGCCCTTTTTAGGGGCCATGTGGAGGGGGATGACCAGTTGCTCGATGAAGGTCTGGCAATTTCCATTTGGACCATGGTTTCGAACTTCATCTTGAGCTTGTCAGGGGCAAGGCGTCGCGGCTTGCAGCAGATTGGTGGGCCGGCACTGGTAAAGATGTGGTGTTGAGTGTCATGCTTGACCGGGGGTTGTTGAGAGCAGACCGGGGGTATTTCCTGGAGGGCCTAGTGAGTGTTGGGATTGTCTTGAAGTAGTCGAGATACAGATGGAAAGAGCATTTATGGTTTTAATGCTTCTTATCAAATTGTGAGGAGCTGCACGGCCACTTCAAATCAATTACGTCTTCTGGTCGACCAAAGACTGACAACGTACATTTACCAAAAGATCATAATGGTGCAGGAAATCCACTCCTATTATAGGTTTGGCCACATCTGCGACTATAAAACGCCACGTGAAAGCACGTCTGAGTCCGAAGTCCAGGCTCAATGTCACAAGGCCGTAGGTAGCGATGCAGTTATTATTTGCTGCAAAAAGGGCATAGTTAGTTTTCGACCCTCTTCCTGGTAGCATAGATTTAGGATAGACACACACATCTGCTCCAGTCTCCACAAGGAACTGCAGTTTCGTCACTCAGTCAGTGATAAAGAGGCGGCGGAATGACATGAGCACAGGGTCACTGGCCGCCATTAGTGACCCTCCCGATCGTTTCCCGGGCCTGTAGTGTTGTACTGGCAGGGTTTGGTGGACTTGCTGGCCTGGTCGGGCAAACCTCCTATGGTACCAGCACACGCCATCTTGATGCCAGCTGCTGGATTGTGAGCGCGAATGAGGGCTAGATCGTGAGCCCGAGGAGCGGCGGAAAAGGTCGTGGCGGTCGTCACTGACGGCTGCAATCTCTTTCCTCAGAGCGGTAGCCATCTCGCCAATCTCCTCAGTCATCAATATGGTGAGGCGCTCCATTATGGTCTCCATGGCGCTGATCGGGGTAGGGGCCTCCGCTACGTGGGGCCGAGGACTGGCATCCAGTACAGCGTCAGCAAGCTCTGCCAGAGCATCAAGATCAGCATTCTGTTGTGTCGCTAGAATGGCTTGTGTGGATGCTGGAAGTCTTTTCAGCCAAAGTGGCTTCAAAACACCATCCGGAACTACGGTGCCGGTGAGGGCGTGGGGGTGTCTGAGGAACTGAGTAGGCTTGCAGTCTCCCATCTTTTCATGTTCCAGCAGATGTCTTGTCTTCTGGTCTGAGACGCACTGAGGCGCTGAATGAGCTCAGCCTTCTGTTTGTCGTATTTCCTAGTGGTTGGTGGTCTGGTTAGGATGTCTCTCACTTTGACTGCATATCTGGCATCCAGGTTTCTCACAACACAGTTAAATTTAGTCTTATCTGCAGTTACGCCACCCAGAGAAAATTGATTTTCAACCTGAGCGAACCATAACTCGGGATCGGTAGGCCAGAAAGGTGGAATCCTGACAGCAATGTGATTCACCAGGGTAGCATCAGTGTCCGGCATGTTGCCGAGTTACCACTGTCGAGAGTGATGCTGGAGGGCGGGCGATTGGCGAAATGGCGGGAGGGACACAGGTGAGGCAGCGGGTGACACGCAAACACACGATACAGGGAAGCACTGCACTGGGGACAAAGACACTACTCACATCACAGATCACGTCGGGGTCATCACTGTTGATGTGGTGAGAAGGAATGTGTTCAAATATAAAAAGAATGCGTTTGAGAATAATAGCAAGAATGGAATTTAATGATAAGTTGTATAGGTAAATTTGAATAGGCTATAAAAACATCAATTAATAAAGAATGAAAATGAAAACAGTTACAGTAGAAAACGATCCAAAAAAAATATTTACATTGGTAACTAACTAAAAACACATGTTAAAAAAAACAATAAAATATTAAATAATAATAACACATGTGGACAAGTAAATAAGCAGTAAATAACTGAATTGTCCCAACACACATGGTCTTCTAAAGTGTACTCGTAAATTTTTAAATTGATTCCCACACGGAGATAAATCGTAAAATAACATTTTCAAAAAATTAGAATTTTTGTTTTTTTCATTTAAAACGTTATTTCTGCAGAATAAAAAGTGTATTCTCATAAAATATAGACCTGATTCTATCCACTGGTGATAAAAAAAAAACTAAGATTGGCAAGGGGTCATAGTACCCTAAGCACATAAATACCATAATTTCTCTAGATATGCTTTTTATTCTGGGAAAACACATACAGAACTTTATAAAAAAATTTGAAAAATCCAATGTCACAACTTAGTATTTTTGACAAATTTCTGTTCATTAAAATGATATTTTAATCATCTTTTTTTTAATTTATATGTATTTTTGCACTGAATATTACAACCAGCAACAACCAACCACTAACTAAACATTTGTGTAGGGCTTATATTGTTGTGGAGGGATAGCCAGTGTGCGGTCCTGGAGGACTGGACTCAATTGATACGCATCTCAAATCCTAATGAAGGACGTCAAGTTATGTTATGTTAGGCTAGGTATGAGTCAAAACAATATCATTGCAGAACCAATTGAAAGACCTTTAAACTAAGTACCGGTACTGGGTATATTGGTCTATGAGTATTTTGAATTAATTATTAAAAGATATGCTTGTGGTCAAATTATGCCTGAATATGAATTTTTAATGTAAATTTATTTCTATTTTAATGTTATGGACTTCATTGGATGGCTTTAGTCATCTTCCTATAGGGTTCTGCTGTTTTTTGTTCATGCAAGTACTTCTTAAAACGCTTAGATTGAAATTTCCTTTCTTCACCAGGAATCTACTGGTTACCTTAGCTTCTTAATTGTCATTTAAGAATGAATAATTATTATTTACGAGATAATTACTGCAAACTATACTGAAATTTCAATAGAAAGTTATACTAAGCAATAGTAAAGTAAACAACCATTTTTTAACATATAATTCATTTAGGGACAGAAAGAGTGTATTGCATACTTAGATCTCATCTGTATAGCTCTGTAATTAATATGAATCTAGATTGTAATGAACTATTTAAAACTTTTCAATTATTTGAAAATGTCGGAGCTCACACATACATTCAGCTCACAAGTATACTGTCAGTATAGTGTACATTTCGGATTGTTCAAAGAATTAAATTACCGTTCATGTATTTATTTGTATAAAATAAGGTTCAAGTGGCTGGTACCGTAGTTCTATGATCATAAATTGTTACAGGATAAAGAAAAAGAAACTGCTCGAGCTGGTCCATATAGATTGCTGCTTAATCAGTTACCTAATTTAATTTTGGCAGAACGCTCTTATATGAATCTGGGATTTGTTACTACA